>JALIGW010000005.1:78620718-78778218 GCA_023053685.1 Diadophis punctatus similis | reverse complement strand
GCCCCTTGTAGGAAGTTAATACCCACCCCCTCCTAGAAAAATGAAATATCCTAGGAAATATTGAAAAGGAAAGAATATGTTTCCCCGAATGACGAAAAGAGAAACGTGTTTTAAATACAAAGCAGCTTCCTGCAGCTCCCTGCCCCCACCCTTGCCACATTCCTCCCACCTAGCCTGAAGCAGTCTTCTACATAACAAAGATTTATCTCCTTCAGTCATAGCCATATTAGGATTTGCCCAAGGCCCTTTCATTCAGCCAAGCCTGAGACAGACAAAAGCCTATAGAGTTGCCACTGCATGGCCTCCTGGGAGCCTGGCCACCAATCAGTGCATTATATACACAGGAACAGGAAACTAAGAGATGGGGCCCAACAGAGGTCATAAAACCAAGGGACTCAGCATCTTCCCTCCCCTTTTTTCTCTTCACCCACACCTGGAAGCATGTAATCTACCTTTTCTGTACAGGGGCTCCTGCCATGTGCTCCTGTCCACCATTAAACCTTCTTTCCAAGCAACTTCCATGAATCCAGTGTCTTTTTCCCCACTTGGAACTGAACCCAGAAGGATATTCCTTACAACACCCTCAAATACTGGAATACTGCTATCATGTCACCCCTAGTCCTTTTCTTCATTAGGCTAAGCATACCCAATGCCAGCAATATATATTTTGTATATTTTAGCCTCCTTTTAATTTCCCAGTTTTTACAGGCTGGTTTTAAGGCTAATATTTGGAGCAATTTAAATTTCATTAGGTCCATTTTGCTGCTGTATTAATTACATGTATCGATTAACTAATATCACAATATGCCAAATAGCTGAGGAATTAGAAGATTCTGGAAAAGATAATCAAGCAACGAAACAGCGAATACCAAAAAGCAAAGAAAGTAATAACCAAAAGTCAACATGGTTTGTCAAAAACAGATCATGCCAGACTAATCTTATTGCATTCTTTGACAAAGTGACAAAATTAGTGGAGCAGAGGAATACTGTCGATATAATTTACTTGCACTTCAGTAAGGCATTTGATAAAGTAGACCATAACCTACTACTGGAAAAAGTAGAAAAATGTGGGTTAGATGGCATCACCACCAGATGGATTCGTAACTGGCTGACCAACCACACTCAACATGTAGTCCTCAGTGGAACTGCATCTACATGGAGAGAAATATGCAGTGGGGTACCCGAAGGCTCTGTTTTAGGCCCAGTACTCTTCAACATCTTCATCAATGACTTGGATGAGGGGATAGATGGGGAACTCATCAAATTTGCAGACGACACCAAGCTAGCAGGAATAGCCAACACTCCGGAAGATAGGCTCAAGATACAGAAGGATCTTGGCAGACTTGAACATTGGGCGCTATCAAACAAAATGAAATTCAATGGTGAAAAAAGTAAGGTTCTACATTTTGGCAAGAAAAACAAAATGCACAGGTACAGTATATGTGGTACCTTGCTCAACAGTAGTAACTGTGAGAGGGATCTTGGAGTCCTAGTGGACAACCACTTAAATATGAGCCAGCAGTGTGCAGCAGCTGCCAAAAAAGCCAACACAGTTCTAGGCTGCATAAACAAAGGGATAGAATCAAGATCACGTGAAGTGTTAATACCACTTTATAATGCCTTGGTAAAGCCACACTTGGAATACTGCATCCAGTTTTGGTCGCCACGATGCAAAAAGGATGTTGAGACTCTAGAAAGAGTGCAGAGAAGAGCAACAAGGAGGATTAGGGGACTGGAGGCTAAAACATACGGAGAACGGTTGCAGGAACTGGGTATGTCTAGTTTAATGAAAAGAAGGACTAGGGAAGACATGATAGCAGTCTTCCAATATCTCAGGGGTTACCACAAAGAAGAGGGAGTCAAGCTATCCTCCAAAGCACCTGAGGGTAGAACAAGAAGCAATGGGTGGAAACTAAACAAGGAGAGAAGCAACTTAGAACTAAGGAGAAATTTCCTGACAGTTAGAACAATTAATCAGTGGAACAGCTTGCCTCCAGAAGTTGTGAATGCTCCAACACTGGAAGTTTTTAAGAAGATGTTGGATAACCATTTGTCTGAAGTAGTGTAGGGTTTCCTGCGTAAGCAGGGGGTTGGACTAGAAGACCTCCAAAGTCCCTTCCAACTCTGTTATTCTATTCTATTCTATTCTATTCTAAGCTCAAGGTACAGACAGTCCTGGACTTACGACCCACAACTGAGCCCAAAATTTATGTTGCTAAGCAAGGCAGTTTTTAAATATGTTTTGCCCTATTTTTGTTAAGTAAATCACTAAAGGGGTTGAGTGATTCATGCAGTTGTTAAGCAAATCTTCCCCCACCCTGTGGACTCTGCTGGTCAGAATCTGGCTAGGAAGGTTACGAATGATGATTAGATGACCCTGAGACAGTGCAACAGTCATAAATACATGCCAGTTGCCCAACGCCCTTGATCACATGACCATCGGGATGCTGCAATGGTCATAAGTGGGGAAATCAGTCATAAGTCACGTCTGTCAGTGGTAACTTCGAACCGTCACTAACCGAATTGGTTGTACGTTGAGGACGGCTTTCAAGTCTGTGCTGTGGGCCTTGTCTCCTTCCTATTCCGCGGTGTTGTATTAATTGTGAAAAAGTTTGTGGTTCCTTCCGGAGGACAGAATTTTTGGGACTTTAGACTTGAATAGGCCTATGGATTGGAGAAATATTCTCACATATATTCCTCCTTGCCCTGGAGAAGTTAAGAAAAAAGGTATATTAACCCATTCAGAAAAGGAACAAAACTCAGCACTGAACTGTTTCAAGGTGAAAGGGATTGCACATGCGGTCCCCGACTTACAACGGTTCATTTAGTGACCGTTCAAAAAGTCACAACGGCGTTGAAAAAAAAGCAACTTTATGATTCGATTTTCACACAACTGTTGCAGCAATCACAATTCAGAACACTTGGCAAACTGGCTCATATTTATGACGGTTGCCGTATCCCGGGGTCACGTGATCCCCTTTTGCGACCTTCTGACAAGCAAAGTCAATGGGGAAGCCAAGTTCACTTAGCAACCGGGTTATTAACTTAACAACGGCAATGATTCACTGAACAACTGTGGCAAGAAAGGTCGCAAAACGAGACAAAACTCACTTAACAAATGTTTCGCTCAGCAACATAAACGGTTGGGCTCAATGGTGGTTGTAACTCGAGGATTTCCTGTGTTGGCCACGTAGTCATGATCAAAAGCTTCTTAGAAAAGCGTGTTTTTTTTTAAAGCAATTAAAATCACCTGAATAGGCAATGCAGGGAGTTCTCAACTTACAACCGTTAATTTAGTGACTGAACAAAGTTACTTAGGACCAGAAGACCTCGCGCTTCTGACCATCCACGCATCCCCGTGGACATGTAAATCAAATTTTAAGTGCTTGGCATGCAATCTCCATTTGTGAACCATGCCAGCTGGCTTCTGATCGGCAGAGTCAAGGGGGGGAAGCCTGATTCGCTTAACAACCATGCGGTTCACTTAACGACTGCAGCGACTCGTTTAACAACCGTGGGACAAAAGTCACAAAATTCAGCGTGACTCACTTAGGAAACGCCTCGATCACCAGCAGAAATTCCGGTTCCAATTCTGGTCGTAAACCAAGGACTATTGATTAAAAATAGGGAAACAGAAGGCTTGCAAAAAAAAAGAATTGTTTTTTTAAGAAAAGTACTTTGTAGGTTTTGTAGGAGAGGACGTTCTGCCCATGTACTACTACTACTACTACTACTACTACTACTACTACTACTACTACTACTTCTTCTTCTTCTTCTTCTTCTTCTTCTTCTTCTTCTTCTTCTTCTTCTTCTTCTTCTTCTTCTTCTTCTTCTTCTTCTTCTTCTTCTTCGTCTTCTTGTAGGAGAGGACGTTCTGCCCATGTACTACTACTACTACTACTACTACTACTACTACTACTACTACTACTACTACTACTACTTTCTTCTTCTTCTTCTTCTTCTCCTTCTCCTCCTCCTCCCTTCTTCTTCTTCTTCTCCTCCTCCTCCTCCTCCTCCTCCTCCTCCTCCTCCTCCTCCTCCTCCTCCTCGTCTTCTTCTTATTATTATTATTATTATTATTACTATTACTATTACTATTATTATTATTTTAAGTTCAGATTGTGGATTGTTTCTGATGTGGGTCATCACAACCAGCACAGGAGGGATCGGTGCATGATGTTCGTATAAATTAGATGTTGTTAGCTAAATGTCCATTTCTTTCCTCTTTCTTCCTGTCTCCCATTTCTCCTATTCACAACTTCGGAGTCTTTTTCAGCCTCTGCATGCGCAGGAAAGAGAAAAGCCCAAGTGGACCCTCCCAGCTCCCTCGGGGTATGATCTGGCACCAGAAAATCAGAATTTTTTAGTGGAGTGGGAGCAGATGACCGTCCCGAGGCAAAAGAAACGTAACGCTGCAGGAACTGATCCGCTTCGATTAACGCTGGATTCAGCAGGATTTTAGGGCGCTGGGACAATAATAAGAGCCGAGTTGGCGCAGTAGTTAGAGTGCAGTACTGCAGGCTACTTTAGCTGACTGTGATCAGCAGTTCAGCTGTTCAAATCTCACCGGCTCAGGGTTGACTCAGCCTTCCATCCTTCCGAGGTAGGTAAAATGAGGACCCAGATTGTTGGGGGCAATATAAATATACATTGCTTACTGATGTAAACCGCTTAGAGAGTGCTTGCACTGTGAGGCGGTATATAAGTCTCACTAATAAAATAAATAAAATAAAAAAGAGAGGCAACTGTAGAAAGTTAGCACCCACTCCTCTCCTGGAAGAATGAAATGTTTTAGGAAATATTAAAAAGGCAGAATATTATATTTCCCTGGATGAGAAATGGAAAAACATGGTGTTTTTTTTAGAGGCAGGAAGCAGACTCACTCTTAATAGCCCCCTCCTTTCTTAACAGCCCTCAGCAGATGTCAGCACTTAAGAGATAAAGAGATAGCTAGCTCTATTCATAAGCAAATTCCCTGCAGCAAGCTCTGAACAAAGGTAGGGTTAGCCCTCAGCCACAATAGGAATTGCCCAACAAGCCCCTTCATTGCATCATCCTCCAAACTTCAACCAAATTTAGCTCAGACAAACATCTAGGACAGTGATGGCGAACCTTTTCGGCACGCGTGTGCGGTACCGAGTGCCGAAAAGGGAGCACTTCGCGCACGCGCACTCATCTGGGCCGCGACCGGGAAGAGGAGTTGCCCAGGGGGCATGCGCGTGTCCAAAAATGTACTTCCGGTTTCTGCCACGCATGCGCACGCGTCGATCAGCTGGCCGGCACACATGCTCACAGAACAGCTCTTCTGGTTTCCAGCACTGCTGCAAACACAAGGGCCAGCTGATCGTCGCGTGCGTGCCAGAAACCTGGAAGAGGAACGGCCGACTCCGTACATGCCAGGTGACATGGCTCCGCGTGCCACTTCGGGCACGCATGCCATAGGTTCGCCATCACGGACCTAGGATTTGTCCTCTGCCTATAGAGCCAGCTATGACCCCTACATGACCCCTACATGGCCCCGTGGGAGTCTGACAACAACCAATAGGATACATTTTCTTGCACAGGAACAGGAAGTTCAAGTGCAAAGCCCAAGAGAAGGTATAAAAGCCACCCACTCTCAACTCCATGTGGTCAGCTGCACCAGAACCCATATGGTTCTGCTTCATCAATAAACCAACTTTCCAATCAGCCTCCATGTTTCCAGTGTCTTATTCCCGGCTTGGAACTGAACCAGATGGATATTTCTTCCAACACAACCAGTGTTTCTCAACCTTGGCAGTTTGAAGATGTGTGGACTTCAACTCCCAGAATTCCACAGCCAGCAACGCTGGCTGGGGAATTCTGGGAGTTGAAGTCCACACATCTTCAAACTGCCAAGGTTGAGAAACACTGAACACAACCAAGTTGAATCTTGGGGTGTCACCCACAGAAGCAAAACCGAGAGATTTTGCTTTAGATTTATTTAGATTTATTATTAGAGTTGGAAGGGACCTTGTAGGTCATCTAGTCCAACCCTCTGCTCAAGCAGGAGTTCCTACACCATTTGAGACCCCCACCTTGGCCAAATCCTGCTGCAGCCAGAGCCACTCCTCAATCTCTGGTGCTGATCAGGAATCGTGGCTGGTCTACCTTTATACAAGTAGTCCTCGATTTATAACCATTCGTTTAGTGACCGAAGTGACAATGCTACTGAAAAAAGCGACTTTCGCGCTGTTTTTCACACGACCGTTGCCGCATCCCCGTGGTCAGGTGATCAAAATTCAGGTGCTTGGCAACTGGCATGTACTTATGCCAGTTGCAGTGTCCCGGGGTCACGGGATCGCTTTTTGTGACCTTCTAACAAGCAAGGTGGATGGGGAAGACAGGTTCACTTAACCGCCATGTTGCTAACTCAACAATGGTGGTGATTCGTTTAAGCACGGCAAGAAAGGTCGTAAAATGGGGCAAAACTCACTTAGCAACTGCCTTGGAAATTTTGGGCTCAATTACGGTTGTAAGTCAAGGACTACCTATATCGGACTCTGCCTACCAGGATTGGATTAAGAGGAGGAAGGCACACCCAAAACAGAGCTCACCTGTGCGTGAACTTTACTCCTTGGTTACTCCACCCCAGTGGCTTAAGAGTAACCGGGGAGCCTCCCTTGCTAACCTGAGTTACCCAGCTATGCAGAACGCTCCAGGCTGGAATTGGCTTCTGTAGAAGTCACACTTGTTTCTTTGTCACACTGCCAAAATGCACAAGACTGAGTGTTTCTGAGCATTCAAAGAAGTCCGCTCTTAATTTATCACCTTCTAGAGCAGAGGTAACCGCCTTGGCAAGTGTACGACTTGTGGACTTCAACTCCCAGAATTCCTCAGCCAGCGCATGCATGCCCTGGCTGAGGAATTCTGGGAGTTGAAGTCCACATGTTGTAAACTTGCCAAGGTTGGAGACCCCTGTTCTAGAGCTCTCTTGGAATTCAGAAAATTAAAAGCATATTTTTTTCTTCCTCCCTCCTCCTCATTTTTCCTCTTCTGCTGAACCTTCTCTGAATCTATATCAGGGGTCCCCAAACTTGGCAACTTTAAGACTTGTGGACTTCAATTCCCAGAATTCTCTAACCAGCTATGCTGGCTGGAGAATTCTGGGAGTTGAAGTCCACAAGTCTTAAAGTTGCCAAGTTTGAAGACCACTGATTTATATTGATAAGCACGCTGGCAGCCTTTATGGCTAAAAAAAAGTTGCAAATAAAATAATTACACGTCATTTGGCCATTCTCTTTAGCCTTAGGGCTGCTTACAGGAGAGCAATTCCCACTGTATTCTTGGCACAATAGAGTCCTTGCATTCAGAACACGTATCCTGAACCTGTTTTACTGAAATAATGCATTTTTCTGGGTTTCTCCAACACTTGGAACTATAAATTAACCGAAGAGGAACAGTTTTCACAACACGTTAGACAAAAGCAAAGTTGACACTTAACATGCCAGCCAAAAAATACGATACTATGATTCTACAAGCGTACTGAAAGTTTCTGTCTTTCAATAAAATGTGTTAATTGGAAAAGGTGCTACCAGACTCCCGGTTTTTTTGGTTTTGTTTTCTAAAATAGACTAGTTTAGCTTTTCTCCTAGAAGGCTTCACAAGAATGACACCATATTTCCAGCAAAGCGGCTGTATTCACAAGTCTTGGTCCGAATAATAATAATAATAATAATAATAATAATAATAATAAGAAGAAGAAGAAGAAGAAGAAGAAGAAGAAGAAGAAGAAGAAGAAGAAGAAGAAGAAGAAGAAGAAGAAGAAGAAGAAGAAGAAGAAGAAGAAGAAGAAGAAGAAGAACAACAACAACAACAACAACAACAACAACAACAACAACAACAACAACAACGAGTTGGAAGGGACCTTTGAGGTCTTCTAGTCCAACCCCCTGCTTAGGCAGGAAACCCTACACTACTTCAGACAAATGGTTGTCCAACATCTTCTTAAAAACTTCCAGTGTTGGAGCATTCACAACTTCTGGAGGCAAGCTGTTCCACGGATTAATTGTTCTAATTAAGTATATTGTGTGAACAGAATTTCAGAGTTTCCCAAATTATTCCTCTCGGGATTAGGGATTCTTTGAAAACACAACACCAAGAGTGCCAGCAGGACATCAATCTTTGCAGCCAAAGGTGGAATGCCCACTTTACCTGACCCGGGTCAACGTAATGTGTGAATACAGCTGACGGGAGGAGTTAGTTGAAGACAGGCAGCTGGGCCTAAGTTATCCAGGAAGCTTCTTCAGGTTATGTGCCAGAATCAAACACAGGTCTAATCCGTGTGAAGACCCTTCAGGATCCTTCCACCCACTCAGGTGTGTCCCCCATCACTGGGGGAATACCTCCAAATTCTCAACCACTTCTGTAGAGATTCTCAGTCATCCAGGTTGTCTCAAATGTGCTTTTTCAGGAGGCAACTGGACTTCCTTTGTTTTTTCTTTTGAAGACGTTTCGCTTCTCATCCAAGAAGCTTCTTCAGCTCTGACAGAATAATCCTTCCATTCTCCGCCATCCTGTCAGAGCTGAAGAAGCTTCTTGGATGGGAAGTGAAATGTCTTCAAAGAAAAAAACAAGAAAGTCCAGTTGCCTCCTGAAAAAAACAAGACCTTTGGGATTCTCAACCATTTCTTCAAGGTTTCATCCTGGCTTGAAGTGCCGCCCTCATTTACCTTCACAACTTACAATGGTTCCTTTAGTGACCATTCGACGTTACAACACATATACAGCTGCTGTGGCCTAGAGGTGGAGCTCTTGCCTCACAATCAGGAGGTTGTGAGTTCGATCCTAGGTAGAGGCAGATGTAGGGTCCTGCTTGGGCAGGGGGTTGGACTAGATGACCTGCAAGGTCCCTTCCAACTCTGTTAATCTGTAAACACCGCTGGGGGGAAAAATGACTTTCACAGCTGTGGCCTTCCCCGCGGTCGCGTGATCAAAATTCAGACGCCTGGCAACTGACTTCTATATACGAAGGTCGAGGTGTCCCCCCGGGATCTGTGATCCACTTTCTGACAAGGAAAGTCAACGGGGGAACGGATTCACTTTAACAACCGTGTTACCAACTTAGCAACTGCCAGGATTCGCTTCCCGACGGTGGCAAGAAAGGTCGTAAAATGGGGCAAAACTCACCTCGCAAATGTCTCGCTTAGCAACAGAGATTTTGAGCCCAATTGTGCGTCGTAAGCCGAGGACTACCTGTATAAAGCATTATCTAGACCAGATGGATGGCACATAAATATAACCATCATCCTCTTTTAATGACCCCATAATCCCTTGCGGGGTGGAATCTGGGCAACTGAATGGAGATAGCAGAGAGTTTAATGGCCGGATGCCTTTCCTGTCACCAATGCCGAGTTTTGTTCAGCAGATGTATTCTCATTGATGGCACATATTTATTTATTTATTTATTTATTTATTTTGTGAGATTTATATACCGCCTCACAGTGCACGCACTCTCTAAGCGGTTTACACCAGTAAGCAATGTATATTATTTATATTGCCCCCAACAATCTGGGTCCTCATTTTACCTACCTCGGAAGGTAATAAGTTAACAAGGTAATAAGTTAATATAATAAGTTAATAAAATAAATGTGAAATAAATTCCTTATTATGAATAAGTAAAATAAATTACTTATTTATGAATAAATTATGAATTGCCCAAATTTCTTTAATCCAGTGTTTCTCAATCTTGGCAACTTGAAGAGGTGTGGACTTCAATTCCCAGAATTCCCCAGCCAGCTGGCTGGGGAATTCTGGGAATTGAAGTCCACACCTCTTCAAGTTGCCAAGATTGAGAACCAATGCTTTAAAGACCCAGAGCCGAGTGGACAGAGACTATTGATCTAAAACCAATCGATCGAATTTTAAATGGAAGATTTATATTGAGACCGAGGGCCAGGATGAGAAATGGCAGGAAAAGGGAGATGATCTGATCAGTCAAACTGGTTTTAGGCCTGGCAATTTCTGAATTTTCTTCCCTTTCAATTTTACCAGTCAAATTACATAAGGTTTCTTTTTGTTCCAGGTTCAAAGAAAAGTTCGAATTGGGCACCTCCTGGTTTAGTTTAATCCTTTGGCAGCTCAGCTCTGCCAGCTCAGTTGTTTATGAGTTACATATTTTGTCACTTTTCTATTTCACCTTTCTCTATTTCACACGGTTAAGGCCAGGGGTCACGTCTTATTTTAGCTTCACGACAGCCCTGTGAGGTTAGGCCAGGGTGAGACACAACGTTGTACCAAAAATCACCCAAGCTGGTTCTCTGGGTGCAGCTAGACTTGACGTGGGGACGGTGTTTTGACTTCCCAGTCTAGACCAGTGCTCCCCAACCTTTTGTCACCCTCGGCACACCATAGCCTCTCCCAAAATTCCACGGCACACCACATACAAAAATTGGATAAAAAACAAATATAATCTTCAAAATATCGTTTTGAAGAGTATAATAGTATAGGAATGTCAAACTGGGCATAACAGAATTACTTGATTTATTATTTTATTTGATAATTAGGTAGGTCAGTGGTGGCCAACCTTAATGATACCATGCGCCAATTGGCCCAGGTGTCCCAGGTGGGCGGGCCGCCTGGATGCCGCCATTTGAGTTTTGCCCTCTGCGCATGTGCAGAACGCTGTGCACATGCGCAGAGGGCAAAAGACCGCAAATGGCGGCGTCCAGGTGGGCGGGGGAAACGGCCGGGGGAGACGTTATCTTTTGGAAGGGGCTGCTCTCCTCTGGATGCTATTAGCAAGGAACGCAACTGGAGCTACCGGGAAAAGTCCCAGGTAGGACGCGCGCCCTGTCCCGCCCGCCAGTCCTGCCCCACCCGTCCTGCCAACCCCCAGCGCGAGATGCGTGTCCTACCTGGGACATGCCCCAGTACCTCCTCCTCGCGTTCCTCGCTGTTGTGTCCAGGGCAGCAGGTCTGCTCATTAAGCCTCGCTGCAGCGGCCAGCAGGCTTAATGACCAGACCTGCCTCTCCCGCCCGCGTCTTGCTGTCTTTTAAAACTGAAGTCGAGGCAAGTCAAGCGGGCGGGAGAGGCGTCAGCCATTGGATGATTGCAATGTGCCACTTGCAATCATCCAATGCACCACATTTGGTGCATGCGCCACGGTTTGGCCACCCCTGAATAACATGAGCTTTTGCCGCGGCACACTTGGCATGGCCTCACGGAACACCAGTGTGCCACGGCACACTGGTTGGGGAGCACTGGTCTAGACTATAGGTCAGGGATCACTTGGTGGTCCCCCATCCACCAACTGACTAGGCCTAATTCTTAATTTGCAAAGCCAAATAAGTTTTAGCCCAGCTGGTAATCGTGCAGAAAGATTCATCGAGGCCCTTCCAGCCACACTACCACAGACTGTCTGGATCAGGAGACAGGGCCCGCCCCAACCTCAGGGGGAGAAATCAGACAAAAATTCCACTTTTTCACCAGAGAAACAAGAAAACCTTGGCTTGATTTCATGGTAAACAAAACAATGGTGATTCCCAGAAGGCGAAGGGAAAATCCAAAATGACTCACTCTGATTTATTTTTGCTAGCTGCATGCTTTTCTTTTCGCAATATAAATACACAAATAAATAAATATACATTACATACATACATACATATATATGCAATCCTCGACTTATGACAACAATTGAGCCCAAAATTTTTGTTGTTAAGTGAGACAATTGAGTTTTGCCCTGTTTTATGACCTTTCTTGCTTCAGTTGTTAAGTGAATCACTGCAGTTGATAAGTTAGTAACCTGGTTGTTAAGTGAATCTGACTTACCCATTGGAAGGTCGCAAAAGAGTCATAACTATGAACCAGTCGCCAAGCATCTGAATTTTGATCACGTGACCATGGGGAGTGAACACTGTGTAACTGTGAAAAACGGTCCTAAGTCACTTTTTTTCAGTGCCGTCGTAACTTTGGACGGTCACTAAACGAACTGTTGTAAGTCGAGGACTAACTGTACACAACAGGTTGCAAGTCTTGTCAGAAGAGTAGCTAAAGGAGTACAGGGTGAGGAAGGGAGAAATTGGACAGGTGGCAGCAAAGTTTAGCCTCAAAAAGTGACCATTCTCCACACTTACGACCGACGCAGCATCCCCAGGGTCACCTGATTTACATTTGGATGCTTGGCAACTGGTTCATACTTATGACCGTCGCTGTCTCCCTGGGTCACGTGGTCAAGCAAAGTCCATGGGGAAGCCAGATTCACTTAACGGCCATGTGACTAACTTAACGACGGCGGTGATTCGCTTAAGAAACGTGGCAAGAAAAGTCGCAAGAGGGGGCGAAACTCACTTAGCAAATGTCTCACTTAGCAACACAAATCCTGGGCTCCATTGTGGTCGTACGTTGAGGACTACCTGTAAGAAGATGTTGGTGGGTATGTCGCAAGGCTCGCACCCCATTTTTTGTAAAAAGGGGCAAAGATCGCCCACAAGCTGTTCGCCATTGGCAGCTATCCTTAAAGTTTAAAAAGGGGACATTAAAATTCCTCCACTTTTCACTTCCGCCTTTGGGTTGGATGTCAGGAAGTGTGAAGCAAGAAAGTGAAATGAAAAATAAATAAATAGCAGAAGCAGAGATTTCGGCTAAAATCATCTGGGAAACTTCCTCATGAGATGTTCTGAGAATCGCTTCGCAGTGACATGAAATGTGGGGACAAAACAGATCTCTGGTTTGAGAAACATTTCAATCAACATTCCCCAATTTTTCTGGCTTGGCGGCCCAGCACAAGGGGGGAAAGAGGAGATGGTTTAGTGCGAGGGGCAGGGGCACGCATGCGTGCGCACACAGCTTCATTTGTGTGAGTGGCAGGCGCACGTGTCCTCCACTTGTGTGAGTTGAGCTGCCGGGGCCTGCGTGTGTGCATATGTCGGCCGACCGCTCACATGGTCCGGTTGTGAATAGGCCATGGCCCAGTAGTGGGCCGTGGGCCACAGGTTGGGGACCTTTGATTTTAAGTGACATTCAGACAATCATTGGTCCTCTGGGGGTGACATAGAAGGAATTTACTTGGTCTGTTCAGGGGTTGCTATAGATCAGTGTTTTTCAAACCTGGCCCTTTTAAGGTGTGTGGACTTCAACTCCCAGAATTCCCCAGGCAAATCAGAATTCAGAGTTTCCTGGTAATTGGCCCAGACACCCAGCCGGCTTTCATACCTAAGGCAGGACTAGAACTCACAGTCTCCTGGTGATTGGCCCAAATTCACCCAGCCGACTTTCATACCTAAGGCAGGACTAGAACTCCCATCTCCTGGTGATTGGCCCAAATTCACCCAGCCGACTTTCATACCTAAGGCAGGACTAGAACTCCCATCTCCTGGTGATTGGCCCAAATTCACCCAGCCGGCTTTCATACCTAAGGCAGAACTCCCATCTCCTGGTGATTGGCCCAGACACCCAGCCGGCTTTCATACCTAAGGCAGGACTAGAACTCACAGTCTCCTGGTGATTGGCCCAAATTCACCCAGCCGGCTTTCATACCTAAGGCAGAACTCCCATCTCCTGGTGATTGGCCCAGACACCCAGTCGGCTTTCATACCTAAGGCTGGACTAGAACTCCCAGTCTCCTGGTAATTGGCCCAAAGTCACCCAACCAACTTTCATACCTAAGGTGGGACTAGAACTCATAGTCTCCTGGTGATTGGCCCAGACACCCAGCCGGCTTTCATACCTAAGGCGGGACTAGAACTCACAGTCTCCTGGTGATTGGCCCAAAGTCACCCAGTCAACCTATGTGGCCTGTATAAACATAAGGGCCCCTTGAACGTTTGACTCAGCTCTTGTTTCTGGAAAGATTCCTGTGGCATGAATTCAGTTGTGTGCATGCTAGCAAGGAAGGTGTGTGTGCCAAACCAACCCAACCCCTTCCTTCCTCGTGAAAATCAAGAGTTTTCTCCCCAAATTCTGCCCTCCTCTTAGAGAATTTCCTGAAAGGGAGGGGGGGCAGGCATGTTGGCGGACCCTTGTGTGTCTGACCCCCAAGGAAGGAAGAAGGCTTGAAAAGGGAATTTTGCTACAGCTATAAATTCCCAGAATCACAGCATCATAGAGTTGGAAGGGACCTTAGAGATCTTCTAGTCCAACCCCCTGCTCGAGCAGGAGTCATCATACAATCTCGAACAAATGTCTGCCCAGTCTCTTCTTGAAAACCTCAAGCAATCGAGCGCCCACAACTTCAGCAGGCAGGCCGTTTCGCCGATGACAGCTAGTCCTCAACTTATGACCACAACTGAGTCCAAAATTTCTATTGTTAAATGAGACAGTTGCTAAGTGAGTTCTGCCCCGTTTTACGACCTTTCTTGCCACGGTTGTTAAGTGAATCACCGCAGTTCATAAGTGAGCAACACAGTTGTTAAGTGAATCAGGCTTCCCCATTGAGTTTGCTTGTCGGAAGGTCACAAAAGGGGATCACGTGACCCTGGGGCTGGGACACGGCAACGGTCGTAAGTATGAACCAATTGCCAAGTGTCTGAATTTTGATCACGTGACCCTGGGGCGGCTACAAAGGTCGTAAGTGTGAAAAATGGTCAGAAGTCCCTTTTCTCGGTGCCGTTGAACGGTCACTAAATGAACTGTTGTAGGTCGAGGACTACCTACACACAATGCCCGGTTGTCGAGGCACAACCTTGTTGGAATTCAGTTTTCTTCCTATCAAAGGTGCTCAGAATCGCGTTTCAAATGAAAGAGAAAGTGTAACGGAAAGCAAAAACTTAGTTATGCAATGAACACCATGACTAAATCATTTACATTAACATCAACTTGGTTCCTAATTTATGATTTTTCCGTCTGCTGGAAATCACCGACGGCAGCAATACCTTGCCAATCTTAAAAGAAAAAAAAAGAAAAAACAACAACAACTAAGCAATCATAGGAGTTATAGATTAACCTGGAACCACAAAACAACACTCAAAAGAAGGCGCAAACAAACCCAATTTTGTAGAGAACCCTGTAAATATATTACCGTATTTTTCAGAGTATAAGACGCACCTTTTTCCCCCCTAAAAGAGGCTGAAAATTTGGGTGCATCTTATACTCCGAATGTAGCTTTTTCGAAGCATTTTTTTTCAGCCCTAACGAGGTGCTAACGATCTTCCCGGCTTGTTTTCATTGCTACTCCCTCTGAAAAAGGTTTTTTCAGCCCTAACTAGGTGCTAACAATCTTCCCAGCTTGCAGGATTTTTTCATTCCTACTCCCTCCGAAGAAGTTTTTCCCCAGCCCTAAGTCTTTGCAGGCTTTTTTTCATTGCTACTCGCTCTGAATAAGGTTTTTTTCAGCCCTAACCAGGGGATAAAATAATGTGCTGAAGCTGACCAGACTAAGGACACTAGCCAGATGAATACCTGGTAGGTAGATTGTTTTCCCCTTTTTTCCTCCTCCAAAACTAAGGTGAGTCTTATACTCCGAAAAATACGGTAATTAAAGAATCAAATGAGACGACTAGAATGAGACGTCAGAGGGAGGAAAAAGCACTCCGCTTAGATTTATAAATCAGATTTGAAATAAAGAAGCCTGAAATTCTCTAATTTGTATGATTTACAGCCAGCCTGTATTACAGGTAATCCTTGACCTACGGCCACAATTGAGCCCCAAATGTTTGTTGCTGTTTGTTAAGTGGATTTTGCCCCATTTAGGACCTTTCTTGCCATGGTCGCTAAGTGAATCACAGTCACTAAGTGAATCACTTAGCAGTTTGTTAAGTAAATCTGGCTTCCCCATTGACTTTACTTGCCAGAAGGTCTCAAAAGATGATCAGGTGAACCCAGGGACACTGCAACCGTCATAAATATGAATCCGTTGTCAAATGTCTGAGTTCTGATCATTAGGATGCTGCAATGATCGTAAGTCTGAAGCACACTTTTTTCCCCGTGCCGTTGTAACTTTGAACGGTCACTAAACGAACTGTCGTCAGTGGAGGACTGCCTGCATTTATTTCAAATAATACATTTGATTGCTGAGAGGGGAAGAAAACAAGGAAAAGTCTGTGGAAACAAGTCTCTGGTTTTGATATTTCCCAGGCTATTCCGTGCTCACCTAACAATTTTCACAAAACTCAGAAACTTGGCTTTTTTCCCAGTGAAAACTGAACGGCTACGAACGTCAAATTCTGAACGTAGCATCAAGTTGAATTAGCTTCCAGCAAATCCTTTGAAGAAGTCGTGTGAGGCTGACGCTGCATTCAGAAAAGCAGAATTGAGAGCCTCTAGAAACCATGAAAAAGAGGAACAGAAGGCAATCCCAGGGCACATTCAAACCAGATACGGCCAAAAAAAAACACCCCAAAAAACTTGGACAGAAAGTGAAAGAACGCAGAGATTTTGACAAGAGAAAAAGCCGAAATTCCTAAATCCTTATCCTATCATGCCGTGCCCTGTGCAAACAATGTACATTAATCAGCAAAGACTGAAGAGAAGAAGAAAAAAAAATGATAATGCTGGCTGAGCAAATTAGATCAGAGAGCTCAAGCAAGTGAGCCAAGCTGCAAGCCGACCTTCTAATCAATACCAAGGAAAAGAAACTTCATTCAAAAGAATGGAATCTGGAGTTTCCTTCTCCCACTTCCTAAACCCCTACCCCTATTTATTTATTTATTTATTTATTTATTTATTTAGTTAGTTAGTTAGTTAGTTAGTTAGTTAGTTAGTTAGTTAGTTAGTTAGTTAGTTAGTTAGTTGTATTTGTATTTGTTTATTTGTCAAGCATATATGATTATAAACAAAGTATAAACAGTAAAACATGATTGAATATATATGTAATAGTACAAGCATGAATAAGAGTAAAAGAGGTAAGAATATATGTGAACATTAGGACAGGAACGGTAGGCACGATTGTGCGCTTATGCACGCCCCTTACTGACCTCTGATAGGATAGTTAGTTAGTTAGTTAGTTAGTTAGTTAGTTAGTTAGTTAGTTAGTTAGTTAGTTAGTTAGTTAGTTAGTTACTCACTCACTCACTCAATCAATCAATCAATCAATCAATCATTTTCCATTAAACAATTTTGTTCCATGGGGAAAATTTATCATTTTTTTATTATTATTTATTTGTTTATTGTTAGTATGAAATAATTTTTGTTCCATGTGGTGATTTTATTTTTTATTTTACTTATTTATATCCCGCCTTCATTATTTTTACAAGTAAGTCAAAGGTGGTGAACATATCCAACACACCTTCCTCCTATTTTCCTCACAACAACGACCCTGTGAGGTGGGCCCGGCTCTGAGAGAAAGGGACTGGTCGAAAGTCACCCAGCCAGCTTTCATACCTAAGGCAGAACTAGAACTCACAGTCTCCTGGTGATTAGCCTAAAGTCACCGAGCTGGGTTTTGTGCCTAAGGCAGATCTTGAACTCATGATCGCTTGCTTTCTAGCCTTGGGTCTCAACCATTAGACCAAACTGGATCTCTAAGACTTAGGATGTACAGAAAGTCCTCGATGTACGACCACATTTGGGACCACAATTTCTGTTGTTAAGCAAGAGTTACCGTAGGTTGTTAAATGAATCCCTTTTTTCAGCACTTTTGTAAGTTCAAATGGTTGTAAGTCAAGGACTACCTGTAGTAGTAAAGATCAGTAACCATGAGGCTATAAGTTCTAGTCCTGAAGCCAGATGGGTTACCTGGGGCCAGTCTCTCTCTCTCTCTCTCTCTCTCTCTCTCTCTCTCTCTCTCTCTCTCTCTCTCTCTCTCTCTCTCTCTCTCTCTCTCTCTCTCTCTCTCTCTCTCTTTCTCTTTCTCTCTCTGTCTTTCTCTCTCTCTCTCTGTCTCTTTCTCTCTCTGTCTCTTTCTCTTTCTCTGTCTCTGTCTCTCTGTCTTTTTCTTTCTCTCTGTCTCTCTCTGTCTCTCTCTCTGTCTTTCTCTTTCTCTCTCTGTCTCTCTCTGTCTCTCTCTTTCTCTCTCTCTTTCTCTGTCTCTCTGTGTGTGTGTCTCTCTCTCTCTCTTTCTCTCTGTCTTTCTCTCTCTGTGTCTCTTTCTCTCTCTTTCTCTTTCTCTTTCTCTGTCTCTCTGTCTCTTTCTTTCTCTCTGTCTCTCTCTGTCTCTCTCTCTGTCTTTCTCGCTCTCTCTCTCTGTCTCTCTCTTTCTCTCTCTCTGTCTCTGTCTCTCTCTGTGTGTGTCTCTCTCTCTGTCTCTCTCTCTTTCTCTCTTTCTCTCTGTCTCTCTCTCTCTTTCTGTCTCTGTCTCTCTCTCTCTGTCTCTCTCTTTGTCTCTCTCTGTCTCTCTCTCTGTCTGTTTCTCTCTCTCTTTCTCTCTTTCTCTTTCTGTCTCTCTCTCTGTCTCTCTCTCTCTCTCTCTGTCTTTCTCTCTCTCTCTCTGTCTCTTTCTCTCTCTGTCTCTTTCTGTCTCTGTCTCTCTCTTTCTCTCTGTGTCTCTCTCTCTCTTTCTCTCTCTTTCTCACTCTGTCTCTCTCTCTGTCTGTTTCTCTCTCTCTTTCTCTTTCTCTTTCTCTGTCTGTCTCTCTGTCTCTCTCTCTCTCTTTCTCTCTCTCTGTCTCTCTCTCTCTCTCTCTTTCTCTCTGTCTGTTTCTCTCTCTCTTTCTCTCTTTCTTTCTGTCTCTCTCTCTCTCTGTCTTTCTGTCTCTCTCTCTCTCTCTCGCTCTTTCTCTTTCTCTGTCTCTCTCTGTCTCTCTGTCTGTTTCTCTCTCTCTTTCTCTTTCTCTCTCTCTCTCTGTGTCTCTCTCTCTCTGACTTTCTCTCTCTGTCTCTCTGTCTTTCTCTTTCTCTGTCTCTGTCTCTCTCTTTCTCTCGGTCTGTCTCTGTCTGTCTGTCTGTCTGTCTCTCTCTCTCTCTCTCTCTCTCTCTCTCGGCAGTCCACCTCACAGGGTTGTTGTTGTGTGACAGATTACAGGTAGTCTACAACTTACGGCCACAATTCAACCCAAAATTTCAATTGCTAAGCCAGGCAGCTGTTAAGTGACTTTTGCCCCCATTTTGCGAACTTTCTCGCCACACACAGTTTTGAGTGAATCACAGCAACTGTTAATTTAGTAACACGGTTGTTAAGTGAATCTGGCTTCCCCAAATGAGTTTGCTTATACGAAGGTCGCAAAAGGGGAATCCCATGACCCGGGAACAGTGCAACCATCCTAAATACATGCCGGTTGCCAATTCTCCAAATTTTGATCACATGACCACGGGGATGCTGCAACGGTCGTTAAGTGTGGAAAAAAAGGTCATAGGTCATTTCGATGCTGTTGTAACTTTGGTCACTAAAGGAACTGTTGTAAGTCGAGAACTACCTGTACAATACTCTAAACTAGGCCAGGAAGACCTGCATTCTCATAACATGCCAATTTTGGTTAACGCTGATCTGAGTTACAGGTGGGTTTTTGAGTTGTTGTTGTTGTTTTGAGATATAGTGGGTTAATGACCCTAACTCATTTATTTATCTATCTATCTATCTATCTATCTATCTATCTATCTATCTATCTATCTATCTATCTATCTATCTATCATCTATCTATCTATCTATCTATCTATTTATTTATTTATTTATTTTAGAGTTCTTATATGCCGCCCTACTCCCTGGGGACTCAGGGCGGCGTACAACATATCAAGAACCACTAAACAATATAAAAGATTTAATAACAATTTTAAAAAGAATTTATTTAAAAATTTTTTACTTTGAACATGGGTTAATTCAGCAGCCAGGTTAAACATGTTGTGAGAATGAAACCATGGGCTAATTCAAAGAACAAGGGTATTTGCATTTGGGGCAAGAGGAGGCTGACTTAAAGGCCCTCTAATATTCGCAGAAGGTATAGATGGGAAGGGATCTTGGAGATCATTTAGTCCAACCCCTGACTGGCTTAAAATTATGTAGCTATTCAGTCCGGCCATTTCAAGAATGAAGTGATTATGTTAGTAACCCCAGTTAATTATAAGTCAGTGTGAGACACGGTGCCCTGAAGGTAAAAAATTACTCAATTCTCAATAGGCCACTGTCTGACTTATATCCTGGAAATGGGAAAATTGTACCTCTGAGCAATCCTATCCACTGTGCTCCCGAACAAACATCCCGCCTTCGGAAATTTAGCTTCTCAGGGATCAGGGTTTTTCCTTTAACTTTCTCCCTGACTGGTCTGTTTGCCAAAGGCAGGGAAAATGCTTGGAAAATGAAGTTTTGGTGTAAGCTGCCTAGAGGGTGAGACGGGTGAGAGATAAATGTAATAAATAACTAATTTATTATTAATGATTCCCTTAACCCTCTCAGCTGAAATCGGAGGATTGGCTGACAATCTTGGCAAGGTTAGCCACTTTTCCAAAGGCCTAGCATTTTAATTTATTAGCCAGGATTTGGGTGTCGCCTTAATCCTAGACTCCAAGGCCTTTAGGGCAACATTTTTCTCAACCCTGGCAGCTTGAAGACCTGTGGGACTTCAACTCCCAGAATTCCCCAGCCGGCATTTTGTACCACTACCCCTTTACTGACTTACTTTGATATTCTTTAAAACCACCCTGTCCAACAAACCAGGGTGACATGGCTACCTAGATGGCCAATGTCAGAAAGTTCATCCTTGGTTTATCTGAAAACCACCCAGCAAAGGCCAAAAGGGTTGAATATCTGAATCACCAACTCTTCTCACATCCGGCAACTTCCTCTTTCTTTGCAAAGAAACTGGGCTGAATTCCCACAACCCGCTTAACTTTTTTTCTGAGGATAACCAGGTTGCATTCACACAACCCACCTAACTTTCCTTCCAGGAAAATCAGGCCGCATTCACACAACACAACGATTCCCCCCCAGGATAAGCCAGTTGTATTCACATGACAGCTTAACTTTTCTTCCAGGATAACCAGGCTGCATTCATACAACATGTTTAACTTTCCTTCCAAGATAACCAGGGCGAATTCCCACAGCACACTTAACTTTTTTTCCCCCAAGGATAACCAGGCCACACCAAAGCTTAACTTTCCTTCCAGGATAACCAGGCCGCATTCACACGATTGGATTATTTTTTCCAGCATAACCAAGCTGCATTCACATGAAACGCTGAACTTTCCTTCCAGGATAACCAGGCCGCATTCACAGACATGTTTAACTTTATTTCTAGGCTGAATTCACAGGAAACACTTAATTTTCCTCTTCCAGGAGAACCTTGGCGCATTCCCACAGCACACTTAACTCCCCCACCCCACCCCACCCAAGATAACCAGGCCACACCAAAGCTTAACTTTCCCTCCAGCATAACCAGGCCGCATTCACACGACAGGCTGAATTATTTTATTCAGCGTAACCAAACTGCATTCACACAAACCGCTGAACTTTCCTTCCAAGGTAACCAGGCGGCAGGCAGAGCTCTTGCCTCACAATCAGGAGGCTGTGAGTTCAATCCTAGGTAGAGGCAGATGTAAGGTCTCCTACTTGGGCAGGGGGTTGGACTAGATGACCTTGAAGGTCCCTTCCAACTCTGTTCATCTGAAACACTTAACTTTCCTTCCAGGATAACCAGGCCGCATTCACACGATTGGATTATTTTTTCCAGCATAACCAAGCTGTATTCACATGAAACGCTGAACTTTCCTTCCAGGATAACCAGGCCGCATTCACACCACACGCTGAATTATTTTATTTATTTATATATTTATTTGGCAGTTTTTCTATGCTGCCCTACTCCCTCAGGACTATTTTATCCAGCATATCCAAACTGCATTCACACAAAACGCTGAACTTTCCTTCCAAGGTAACCAGGCGGCAGGCAGAGCTCTTGCCTCACAATCAGGAGGCTGTGAGTTCAATCCTAGGTAGAGGCAGATGTAGGGTCTCCTACTTGGGCAGGGGGTTGGACTAGATGACCTGGAAGGTCCCTTCCAACTCTGTTCATCTGAAACACTTAACTTTCCTTCCAGGATAACCAACGTGCATTCACACAACATGTTTAACTTTATTTCTAGGCTGAATTCACAGGAAACACTTAACTTTCCTCTTCCAGGAGAACCTTGGCGCATTCCCACAGCACACTTAACTCCCCCACCCCACCCCTCCAGGATAACCAGGCCACACCAAAGTTTAACTTTCCCTCCAGCATAACCAGGCCGCATTCACAGGACACGCTGAATTATTTTATTCAGCATAACCAAACTGCATTCACACAAAACGCTGAACTTTCCTTCCAAGGTAACCAGGCGGCAGGCAGAGCTCTTGCCTCACAATCAGGAGGCTGTGAGTCCAACCCTAGGTAGAGGCAGATGTAGGGGGTTCCTACTTGGGCAGGGGGTTGGACTAGATGACCTGGAAGGTCCCTTCCAACTCTGTTCATCTGAAACACTGAACTTTCCTTCCAGGATAACCGACGTGCATTCACACGACATGCTGAACCCCCGAAGCCCACCCGGTTAAAAAAAGGACCCCAGGCTCAAGTCCCAACCGCGCATCTGGCTGCCTTTCCAGGCCGGGGGACGGGAGGGGACGGGGGTGGGCGAGGCGGGCTGGGGTCTCCCCCGTGACTTTGGGCTCCCCTCCCGGGCCGGGGCCCCTCGGCTGGCTCCCTCCTTCCTTGGCTCACCCAGGCGGAGGAAAAGCACCACGCTGAACATGGAGAGCAAAGTGGGCACCACGACGCCCAGGAAGGTGGAGAGCTTGCGGGACGTCGGGGCCGCCTCGTCCGCCTCCAGCGAGGAGCTGCTGCACAGCCGGTAAGCCAGCAAGGGGCTCCGCTCCGACAGGGCGCCGCTCCGACGGCCGGGCATGATCCCCGCCGCTGCCAGTTCCGCGCCGCTCCGGACGAGGCGATGGCGAAGCGGCGGCCGGACCGCCCAGCCAGCCTAGCTCCCCGGACGCGCCGCCCTCGGCCAGCCCCGATCCCCGCCTCCTGTCCCGGCTCAACCCCTGGAGGAAGAAGCGCGGAGCACCGGCCGGGGCTGAGCTCTCCCGGCTCCCCGGTGCTCCGTTCAGACGACTCGGGTGGAAGGGAAGTTCCGAAAGTGGGCGCGTTCCCACGGCAGGCTGGGTTTGGGCGGGATCCCCCCCGCCTTAGGGTGATCCACGAAGCGAAGCACTACGAAGAGTTGTTTTGCAGGCAACAATGGTTTTCCCCACCCACCCACTCACCTACATGGTAGTCCTCGACTTACAACCCTTCCTTTAGTGACTGTTCCAAGTCACAACAGCACTGGAAAAAAGTTGACTTTTTCTGTATGCCTTCTGCATTTAAAATTTTTAATTTAATTTAATGGAACGTAAAAAACGTAAAAAAACGCAGAACGGTGGCAGGAACAGGGCATGGCTAGTCTATAGCAAAGAGAAGGGCCAAAACTTTTTTGCAAAACCTTTTTCCAAAACCAAAGAGTTAGCTGCCGCGTTCGCACAACATTTTGGTCCTCGATTATCAAATGACTCTCTATATTATTAGCAATAGCAATAGCACTTAGAATTATATACCGCTTCATAGTGCTTTACAGCCCTCTCTAAGCGGTTTACAGAGTTCAGCATATTGCCCCCAACAATCTGGGCCCTCATTTTACCCACCTCGGAAGGATGGAAGGCTGAGTCAACCTTGAGCCTAGTGAGATTCGAACAGCTGAACTGCTGATCACAGTCAACTAAAGTAGCAATAGCAATAGCACTTAGACTTATATACCGCTTCATAGTGCTTTACAGCCCTCTCTAAGCGGTTTACACAGTTCAGCATATTGACCCCAACAATCTGGGTCCTCATTTTACCGACCTCAGAAGGATGGAAGGCTGAGTCAACCTTGAGCCTGGTGAGATTTGAACAGCTGAACTGCTGAACTAGCAGTGCTGCACTTTAACCACTGCGCCACCTCGGCTCAAATATTCTAGAGAGAAAAGAAGGACTGGGATGACATGAGAGCAGACTTCCAGTATTTTTGGGGGGCTGTCCCAGAGATGAGGGGGTCAGTTGCATTAACAGAGGAATTGGATCAAGATCAAGGGAGGTACTAACACCACTCTATAAAGCAGTGATAGCTAACCTTTTTTTTCCTCGGGTGCCGAAAGCGCGCACGTGTGCTATTGCATGCACGTGCGTGTCCACCACACCCATAAAAAAGAGCCGAGGTGGTGCAGCGGTTGGAGTGCAGTACTGCAGGCCACTTTAGCTGACACTGATCCGCAGGTTCAAGCGGTTCAAATCTCACCGGCTCAAGGTTGACTCAGCCTTCCATCCTTCCGAGGTAGGTAAAATGAGGACCCAGATTGTTGGGGGCAATATAAATATACATTGCTTACTGGTGTACACCGCTTAGAGAGTGCTTGCACTGTGAGGTGGTATATAAATCTCACAAATAAATAAATAAATAAATAAATAATCCTCCCCCCTGCGCCCCACCCCCCCTGCGCATGCGTGCACAACTCCCCCGTGCTGCCCTGCCCCACCACGCATTCACGCATGACCCCGCCCTGCTCCCCAACTTCCGGTGGGCGCAGTAGCCCATTTTCCGCCCTCCCCAGGCTCAAGTGGCTTCCCTAGAGCCTGGGGAGGGCGAAAACGGCCTCCCCCGGCCCCCTGGAGGCCTTCCGGAGGCCGGAAACAGACCAACTTCCGGTGGGCCCGGTAGGCCCGTTTTTTGCCCTCCCCAGCTTCCAGAGGCTTCCCTGGAGCCTGGGGAGGGTGAAAATGCCCTCCCCCGCCACCTTCACAGAGGCCTTCCGGAGGCTGAAAACGCCTTCCCAGAGCCTCCGCGGGAGCTGAAAATCAGCTGGCCGGCGCACACATGCATGCTGGAGCTGAGCTAGGGCAACGGCTTGCGTGCCGGCAGATATGGCTCCACGTGCCATAGATTCGCCATCACGGCTATAAAGCCTTAGTAAGACTACAGCTAGAGTACTGCATCCAGTTTTTGGTCACCACACTATAAAAATGTTGAGACTCTAGAAAAGAGCGCAGAGAAGAGCAACTAAGATGATGAGGCTAAAACAGATGAAGAACGGTTGCAAGAACTGGGCATGGCTAGTCTAGCGAAGAGAAGGACTAGGGGAGACATGATAGCAGTCTTCCAATATTTGAGGGGCTGCCACAGAGAGGAGGGGGTCAAGCTATTTTCTGGGAGTTGAAGTCCACAAGTCTTAAAGTTGCCAAGTTTGAAGACCTCTGTCCTATACTAATGTTTGGAAAATGAAAGTTGAAACATTTAACCCACCCTATGTTGTCCTCGACTTATGGCCACAATTGAGCCCCAAACTCCGGTTGCTAAGCAAGAAGTGAATTTCCCCTCATTTTACGACCTTCCTTGCCACAGTTGTTAAATGAACCACTGCAGTTGTTAAGTGAATCTGGCTTCCCCGTTCACTTTGCTTCTCAGAAGGTCACAAAAGGGGATCACATGACCCCGGGACACTGCGACCATCATAAGTACCTGCCAGTTGCCAAGCGACGGATTTTGATTGTGTGATCGCGGAGATGCTGTAACAGTCAAACAATAAGTGTGAAAAAAGGTCCTAAGTAACTTTTTTTCAGTTTCATTGTAACTTTGAATGGTCACTAAACGAATGGTCGTAAGTTGAGGACTACCTGTATAGTGCTTCTCAACCTGAGCAACGTCTGGATGGGTGGACTTCAACTCCCAGAGTTCCCCAGCTGGAAGCTGAAGTCCAACCCATCTTGAAGTTATCCAGGTTGAGAAATTTTGGATTAGGGGGTTGGGCTAGAATAGATGACCTCTGAGGTCATTTCCTAAAGTATGACTGTTTAATTAAGTTCCCTGTTAATCTATCACAAACCTTTCCTAGCTGAGCTCAATATATCAGACCACTAACCAGGCCGGTTCGAATTGATTCAGAAAATAAAAAAGTAATTAAGATTAGCCTGTTGCGTGAAAGCAGTTAACTGAGTTTGAAATAGCTGCTTTTTTTTCACTTTTTCTTAACTCACCCCTTCTCGGTCGCTACCTGCAGAGCTCCACTCTGCTCACCCCGGCTGGGAACGATGGCATCTGTAGTCCAGCGGGTCAGGGAAAGCTAGGAAAGGATGGATGAGTTTTACACTGCCTTTTTTGGTCTGTCTCCAGATTAAACAAGCTCTTTCAGCCAGACCAACCGCTGGGGACTCCCACCAAGATGCGGAACATAAAATGTTTAAAAGCAATTAAAAAGGCAGGCGGGATCGAGTGGCAATAAAAGCTCCCCGTCCAGCCTGCAAATTCTCCCAGGGATCTTGAGTTTTCCTTCGCGGTCGGAAAAAGCTATAAAATTAATAATTGGCCTTCTAACAAATACTAATGTTGCCTTTATTATTTATTTAAAGGGCTCGACCTGAATTTGAACCAAGCAGGGAAGGAATTTCCACAAAGAGTGGGCTGGAGCAGAAATATGCATCTCCCCAGCGTCTGATTACCAGGCAGGGGAAGATAGGCGGTGTAGTCCGTTTGAAAAGAGCCAGGGCAGGCAGTCCTCGACTTACGACCACGAACGGAGCTCCAAATTCCCCCGGCTAAGCGAGACGGATGTTAAGTGAGTTTGGCTCGTTTTGCGACCTTCCTTCCTTGCCACGGCTGTTAAGTGAATCGCTGCCGCTGCTAAGTTACCAACGCAGTCGTTAAGTGAATCTGGCTCCCCCCTTGCTTGTCAGAAAGTCGCCAAAGAGGAATCACGTGACCCCCTGCAACCTGTTATATATATGAGTCGGGTTGCCAAGCGTCTGAATTTTGTTTTTGGGGTTTTTTGGGGTTTTTTTTTTGTTTTTTTATTTATTTTTTATACACAAAAAACATAACATACAAACATATAATATTAGGAATCTTAGTTGCTATCTTAAATATAGCTGAAGATCAGTTCACCAAATTTCATATACATATACTATAAATATTTATCTTCTTTTCTTTATCCGTGATTACTATATGCTCTTCTATATATACACATTTAATATCTGGTCTATTTTGTTTTATTACTTACATTTATATAAATTTAATAATTGGTATTTGCACATTCTGTACTCCAGTATCTCTGTTCTTTAACCATTCATAAAATCTATTCCATGTTAAATAATATTCTGATTCCTCCTTGTCTCATAAATCTTATCCATCTCAGCGTCTGAATTTTGATCGTGGGAATGTTGCAACGGTCGTAAGCGTGAAAATTGGTCATCGGTCACGTTCTTCAGTGCCGTTGCCACTTCGGATGGTCACTAAATGAACAGTCGTAAGTCGAGGACGAGCTGTGTAGAGATGTTGTCCTGCAGGGAAGCCAAAGGGGAGGGTTTTAAGAATCCTCTCCATCTACTCCATCCTTCCTTGTCCCATTGGGGGCCTGCAAACCCCCCTCCCCGGGTTAGGGGGCACCAGGTTGGCGAAACCTCCATGGCAGAAGCGTGGTGCAAATCAGGACGTTCTGAGCCAGTGTATCTCGACCACAGAAACTAAGCAATGTGGACTTCAACTCCCAGAGTTCAACACCCAGCTGGCTAGGGAATTCTGGGAACTGAAGTCCACACCACTTAAAGTTGCCATGGTTGGAAAACACTATCATCATCATCTTTTAACGACCCCATAATCCCTTGCGGGGTGGAGTCTGGGCAACTGAATGGAGCTAATAGAGTGTTTACTGGCCGGATGCCCTTCCTGTCGCCAATGCGGAGTTTTGTTCAGCAGATATATTCTCATTGCGCCCAGAGAGAGAAATATCTGCCTCTACCTAGGATCGAACTCACAGCCTCCTGATTGTGGGGCGAGAGCGTCACCTCTAGGCCACCGCACCACAGTTGGAAAACACTATCCTGAGCTATTATTGGTCACTTCTGGTCAGCAAATGCTACTCAGCCACATCTAAATTGCTGGACTTTTTAGACAGGGGGAAAAATGATGTCATTTCTCAGAAATTCAGATTTCTTCTACCGGGAGAGGTTACAGATAATGGCTTTTTCTTTGTCCAGTGGTGGGTTTCAAAATGTTTTACTACCAGTTCTGTGGGTGTGGCTTTTTTGGTGGGCATGGTTTGGTGGCCATGTGGCTCAGTGGCGGGTTTCAAAAAATTTACTACAGGTTCTGTGGGTGTGGCTTGTTTGGTGGGCGTGGCTTGTTGGTCATGTGGCTCAGTGGTGGGTTAAAAAAAATACTACAGGTTCTGTGGGCGTGGCTTGGTTTGGTGGGTGTGGCTTGGTGGGCGTGGCAGGGGAAGGACACTGCAAAATCCCCGTTTCCTCCCGATCAGCTGGGAGTCGGGAGGCAGAGAATAGATGGGGGCGGGGCCAGTCAGAGGTGGTATTTACCGGTTCTCCGAACTACTCAAAATTTCCACTACCGGTTCTCCCGAACTGGTCAGAACCTGCTGAAACCCACCTCTGTCTTTGTCCCTCTTTCTCCGGAGAGATGGGGGCTGAGCACACCTTGAACTTGCTTCCCTTTTAGCGTCCAAACCACCTTGTCAGGTAGGCAACGCCAGAAGGACAAACCTCAAATCTGTAACCAGGGTTTCCTCTAAAGTCAGTGCTGGAAAGTTGGTGTTTTAAACCAGCTTTCTTTCCTCTCAAGACTCCTGACAATCCCTTGGATTAAAACTCCCCAATTGTAGATGGGCTTTGTAGTGGCCCATCGGCATGATTGCAGGGCAGAACATTATCAGCCAAACTTTCTCAACCGTGGTGACTTTAAGAGGTGTGGACTTCAACTCCCAGAATTCCCCAGGCAGAATTCTGGGAGTTGAAGTCCAAGGTTGAGGTATGTCGTTACAGGTAATCCTCAATTTACGACCGCAATTGAGCCCGAGATCTCTGTTGTGAAGTGAGACATTTGTTAAGTGAGTTTGGTTCCATTTTGCGACCTTTCTTGCCAAGGTTGTTAAGTGAACCACTGCTGGTCGTAAGTTAGTAACCCGGCGGTTGAGCAAATCTGGCTTCTCTTATTGACTTTGCTGGTCATAAGCATGAATCAGTTGCCAAGCATCTGAATTTTGATCACATGACTGCGGGAATGTTGCAAAGGTCATAACTGTGAAAAACGGTCATAAGTCACAATTGTTCAGTGCCGTTGTAACTTCAAAAGGTCCCTAAATGAACTGTTGTAAGTCGAGGACTACCTGTATATTTGCTTAGCAACCTTAGAACACTGTTCAAAGTTATGATGGTCCACCCAAATGCTACAACCAGGGTCCAATGGCTGTCCTCCCCAGTGGTCACATGACCGCATTTCAGCCACTCAGCAAACAAGCCACATTTACGCGGATTTGCTGTAGTCATGTGACTATAATTTACATTTTTGCTGAAAACTAGCATTGGTTTTCAGTTTTCAGGAAAACACTCCAGAAATCAATTGGTTCGCTTAACGACCTTGGCGTTTCCTTAATAACCTTGGCCTTCACTTAATGACCACTACAAAGAAAAGTCATAAAATTGGGTCTGGTCACATGATAGCCCACTTTGCGACGGTTATGACTTTCCACCCTAATGGGCAGGCTCCGTAATGGCCATGAGTTGAGAATTACCTGTATTTATTTTGTACAGGTAGGCCTCGACTTACAACAGTTCACTTCGTGACCGTTCAAAGTTACAACGGCACGGAAAAAAGTGACTTATGACCGTTTTTCACACTTACGACTGTTGTGGCATCTCCGTGATCAAAATTCAGATGCTTGGCTACTGACTCATCTTTATGTCCGTTGCAGCATCCCGGGGTCAGGTGATCCCCTTTTGCGACCTTCTGACAAGCCAAGTCAATGGGGAAGCCAGATTCACTTAACAACCGTGTTCCTAACTTATCAGCTGCAATGATTCACTTAACAACGGTGGCAGGAAAGGTCGTGAAATGGGGCAAAACTCACTTAACAAATTCTCACAACGACATAAATATGAGGCTGAATTGTGGTCGACGGATCACACCATTTCACCCCAATCCAAAAAAAAAGCTTTTATTATTTGTACTCACTTCCTGTGATCATGTCCATGTTTATACTTATACCTGTTATCTCGTACATGTTTGACAAACTAAATAAATAAAAAATAAAAGAAATAAATTATAAAGTAGGATTGAGAGAGAAATAAAAAAACAGATTCACAATTAACAAAGGGAAAGTAGCTCTCCTGCCCCATAGGGGATTTTCACTGGGGCTTTAATCCAATGGGGGTGGGGGGTTTGTCTCCTATCTTCTCCTGGTTCCCTGAGCCAGGTTCTCCAAATTTAGCAATTTTAAGGCTTGTGGACTTCAACTCCCAGAATTCCCCAGCCAGCTGGCTGGGGAATTCTGGGAGTTGAAGTCCACAAGTCTTAAAGTTCCAAAGTTTGTAGACCCCTGCCCTAATCCATTCAAAAATTATTCAGCAGCGAATAATACAGGTAGTCCTCGACTTACGACCACAATTCAGCCTGAGATTTATGTTGCTGAGTGAGAAATGTGTTAAGTGAGTTTTGCCCAACTGGACGACTTTTCTCGCCACATTTGTTAAGTGAATCCCTGCAGTTGTTAAGTTAGCAATACGGTTGTTAAGTGAATCTGGCTTCCCCAAGGACTTTGCTTGTCAGAAGGTCGCAAAAGGGGATCACGTGGCCTCGGGACACTGCGACCGTCATAAATGTGAGTCAGTTGCCAAGCATCCGAATCAGGGGTGGGCTGCAGGGGGTTCGCAGGGGTTCGGGAGAACCTCTAGCTAACCTGTGCAGTTTGGAGAACCTCCAAACCTGTGCAGTTTGGAGAACCCCCAAATCCCACTCCTGGCTGGCCCCGCCCACCCCGCCCCTCTCCTCCCAGGAGTCCCCAGGCGGCCCGTTTTGGATGCAGGTAAGTGCAAGGTGCGTGGAGGCTCGGGGAGGGCGAAAAACAGGCCTACCGGAAGTTCGGGAAAGCCGGAAACGGGCCGGGGCCTGCTTCCGGCCTCCAGAGGGCCTCCGGAGCCTGGCGAGGCTGTTTTCGCCCTCCCGGAGTCTCGAAGAAAGCCTCCGGAGCCCAGGGAGGGCAAAAATGTCCCCCACCCCGGTGGTGCAGGAGGCTGACTAGGCCACGCCCACCATGGCCACGCCCACCCAGCAACCGGGCAGAGAACCCCTTGCTTAAAATTTTGAAGCCCACCCCTGATCCGAATGTAAATCGCGTGACTGTTGGGATGCTGCAATGGTCATAAGTGTGAAAAATGGTTCATAAGTCACTTTTCTCAGTCCCGTTGTAACTTTGAATGGTCACTAAGCAAACTGTTGTAAGTCGAGGACTGCCTGTACAAGAAGGAGCGAAGCCAGAACTCTTGACCTCCCCGTGCCGTCAGCCTGTCTGCCTCTTCCTCTTGCGGAGGTGCCAAATTTGTGACTTTCCAACTTCCCCAGCAACACACGGGACACAACACAACATGCAGGCATCCAGGAATGAGTCACAGGGTGGAGACGGCAAGCCACAGCCTTCAGGAGGCATCACAACAACAAGTGCAACATTCAAAAGCACATTGCAGGTAGTCCTCGACTTACGACCACAATCCCAAAAATTCCGTTGCTGCGCGAGACAGTTGTTAAGTGAGTTGCGCCCCATTTTACGACCTTTCTCGGCACTGTTGCTAAGTGAATCACCGCCGTTGATAAGTTAGGAACCCAGTTGTTAAGTGAATCTGGCTTCCCCCCAATTGACCGTACTTGTCAGAAGGTCGCAAAAGGGGATCATCTGACATTGCAACCGTCATAAGTGTGAATCAGTTGCCAAGCGTCTGAATTTTGATCATGTGATTATAGGGATGCTGCAACGGTCATAAGTGTGAAAAGCAGTCCTAAGCCCCTTTTTCCAGCACCGTTGTAACTTTGAACGGTCACTAAACGAACTGTTGTAAGTTGAGGACTGCCTGTATAATGTAATGTCGGCTGGCTGGGGGTGGAGTCGCGGGATGAAAGCCATGGAAGCGGGAGACTTTAAAAGGTGGAGGGGAGCATTGCGCAATAGCGCTTCACCATGAATTAACACGGGTGTTTGTCGGATCGTGTCGGAGCGCAAGATAAAGACTTTTCTACACAAATGACATTACTGTTTGGGGGTTTTTTTCTGCGCCATTTTGGAACCTGACAGAACTGTTCAGAGGTGGGTTCCTCCCAGTTCGCACTGGTCCTTTAGAACCGGTAGTAAACCGGTGGTGACGTCACGGAGCTGGTTGTGTCGGTGCTGGTCCGTGGACACCGCCATATATATATTGCTTTTTTTTCTTTAGCTATTTTTTGGTATTTTTTGCTTCTGCGCATGTGCAAAAGCCGAGTTTTTGGCACTGCGCATGCACCGCCATCTTGTTTTTGGGTTTTTTTTTTGCTATTTTTTGCTTCTGTGCATGTGCAGAAGCCGAGTTTTCGGCACTGCGCATGCGCCGCCATCTTGTTTTTTGCTCTTTTTTTTGCTTTTTTTTGCTTTTTGCTTCTGTGCATGCGCAGAAACCGAGTTTTTGGCACTGCACATGCGCCGTCATCTTGTTTTTGGCTCTTTTTTTGCTACTTTTTGCTGGTTTTTGCTTCTGTGCATGCGCAGAAACCGAGTTTTTGGCACTGCGCATGCGCCGCTGTCTTGTTTTCGGCTCTTTTTTTGCTACTTTTTGCTGGGTTTTGCTTCTGTGCATGCGCAGAAGCCGAGTTTTCGGCACTGCACCGAAAGGGAGGAAGCGAACCGGGAGGAAGCAAACCGGCGGCGAGCTAAGTTAGAACCCACCCTTGGAACTGTTGTAAGTCGAGGCCTACCTGTACAAAATAAATACAGGTAGTTCTCAACTTATAACCATTATGGAGCCTGCCCATTAGGGTTGAAAGGCACTAAATCACTAAACAGTCAATAAATGAATGGTTGTAAGCCGAGGACTACCTGTAGATTACAATTTTTATCCGCCAACTCAACTGCATCACACTTCACACACGTGGAAGGAAATTACACTTTGACTTAAACTCTACTTTGGAAAGCCACTGAGTATGGTATTTCCTTTGGGGCCCGTCAAAATCCACCTGCCTTACTCACATTATCCGATGGAGCAATTTGGTTTCTAATTAGCAGAGTGCACCGCCCAGATGTTAACTCCGAGCCGGTCCTTTTAACTCCTCAGGAACCGAATGCAGGTAGTCCTTGACTTACGAACCGCAATCGAACCCCACATGTTTGCTCTTAAGTGAGTTTTGCCCCATTTGACGACTTTCCTTGACACGTCTGTTAAGTGAATCACTGCAGTTGATAAGTTAGTAACCCGGCCGTTAAGTGTATCTGGCTTCCCCATTGATTTTTGTGGATCGGAAGGTCGCAAGAGGGGATCACGTAACCCTGGGACACTGCAACTGTCATAAGTACATGCCAGTTGCCGAGCCTCTGGAGTTTGATCACATGAGCATGGGGATGCTGCAAAGGTCGTAACTGAAAAACGGTCGTAAGTGTCATTTTTCAGTGCTGTCGTAACTTTGTTAACGGTCACTAAGTGGACTGTAGTAAGTCGAGGGCTCCCTGTAGTGCAAAGAACCAGAACCCTTTGCAAGGGTTTTAAAGATGGACACTGGGCATAGCCGAAGTGGCGCAGTGGTTAAAATGCAGCTACTGCAGGCTACTCCAGCTGACTGCTAGTTCAACAGTTCAGCTGTTCAAATCTCACCAGGCTCAAGGTTGACTCAGCCTTCCATCCTTCTGAGGTGGGTAAAATGAGGACCCAGATTGTTGGGGGCAATATGCTGAACTCAGAGAGGGCTGTAAAGCACAATGAAGCGGTATATAAGTCTAAGTGCTATTGCTATATTTTGATGGGCTTCTGGCAGCAAAAATCAAACAACAGAGGCTCTCTCCAGAGTAGGTGAGGAGGAACAGGTGTGATTACAGGTGTGAATCAGAGGTGGGATTCACTTACCTTCCCTACCGGTTCGCAAATGTGAGCCCACGCGTATGCGCGCAACCTTCCGCACATGTGCTTTGCTCACGCGCGCAGCTTGCACGCATGCGCGCTGCTTCAAAACATGCAGAAATAGGACAGCATAGGACTGCTACCGGTTCGCCCAAACTGGTAGAATATCACCTCTGGTGTGATTACAACTTAACAACCACAATTGAGCCCAAAATTTCTGTTGCTAAGCGAGACAATGAAGTGAGTTTTCTCCCACTTACCTTTCTCGTCACAATTTTTAAGTGAATCATTGCAGTTGTTAAGTTCATAAACCCGTCATTGTTAAGAGCCGAGGTGGCGCAGCGGTTAGAGGCAGGTACTGCAGGCCACTTTAGCTGACTGTGATCCGCAGGTCAGCGGTTCAAATCTCACCTGCTCAAGGTTGACTCAGCCTTCCATCCTTCCAAGGTAGGTAAAATGAGGACCCAGATTGTTGGGAGCAATATAAATATACATTGCTTACTGGTGTAAACCGCTTAGAGAGTGCTTGCACTGTGAGGCGGTATATAAATCTCACAAAATAAATAATAAATAAAATTAAATTAAGTAATTCTGGCTTCCCCATTGACTTTGCTTGTCAGATGGTCTCAAAAGGGGATCACGTGACCCTGGGACACTGCAGATATCATAAATGTGAGTCAGGGAGCTCCTCAGAGAGACCAAGTGCCCCTCAAATATGAGTCCGTTGCCAAGCGCCTGAATTTTGATCACGTGACCATGGGGATGCTGCAGCGGTCGTGAGTGTGAAAAATGGACATGAAACGGTCACAAAATGAACTACCGTATTTTTCGGAGTATAAGACGGAACGGAGTATAAGACGCACCTAGATTTTAGAGGAGGAAAACAAGGAAAAAAGTATTCTGAACCAAATGGTGTAGTAACATACAGTATTATTTAATAAAATACCAGTGTAGCAGGATACTTTTTACAACCATGTACACTTTTTACAAACTTCAAACTTGACAGCTTTAAGACTTGTGGACTTCAACTCCCAGAATGAGTTGAAGTCCTCCAGTCATGCTAGCTCAGGAATGGGAGTTGAAGTCCACAAGTCTTAAACTTGCCAAGTTTGAAGACCCTTTGCACCCCTAACCCCTAACCCAGGGGTCTTCAAACTTGACAGCTTTAAGACTTGTGGACTTCAACTCCCAGAATTCCTCCTCCAGTCATGCTAGCTCAGGAATGGAAGTTGAAGTCCACAAGTCTTAAACTTGCCAAGTTTGAAGACCCTTTGCACCCCTAACCCCTAACCCAGGGGTCTTCAAACTTGACAGCTTTAAGACTAGTGGACTTCAACTCCAATTCCTGAGCTAGCATGACTGGAGGAGGAATTCTGGGAGTTGAAGTCCACAAGTTTGAGGACCCTTGCACCCCCTTGGCAAGTTTAAGACTAGTGGACTTCAACTCCCAGAATTCCTCCTCCAGTCATGCTAGATGGGGTAATTAGAAAGCAAAAACACCCCTGTTTTTGCAAAAAACGGCCTGTTTTTCACCTGGTTTTTTTTTTTTTTTGCAAAAACAGGGCATGCAGAGGGTTTGGGAAGCCTGCAGAGCGCTCCTAGGGGGTGGGGTAAGGCAAAAATGCCCCCGTTTTTGCAAAAAACGGCCCATTTTTCGCAAAAATGGGACTTAGGGGCAGGACTTCGGGAGGCCAAAAATGGCTGTATTCTCTGTATAAGACGCACCGACATTTTCCCCCTCTTTTGGTGGGCAAAAAGGTGTGTCTTATACTCTGAAAAATACGGTATTGTAATTTGAGGACTACCTGTGTTTGCTTCGACTTACAACTGTTTATTTAGTGACCGCTCAAAGTTACAACGGCACTGAAAAAAGTGACTTATGTCGGGTTTTTTACACTTACCACCGTTGCAGCATCCACCCTGTCACGTGATCAAAATTCAGCAACTTGGAAAATGACTTGTATTTATGACGGCTGCAGTGTTGCGGGGGTCACGTGATCCCCATTTGCAACCTTCTGACACGCCAAGTCAGTGGAGAAGCCAGACTACCGTAACTTAACAACCGTGTTACCTACTTTTAACAACTGCAGTGTTTCACTCAAACGACAAGAAAGGTCGTAAAATAGGGCAAAATGCACTTTAAGTGTCCCGCTGAGCAACAGAAATTTTGGGCTCAATTGTGGTCGTAAGTTTGAGGACTACCCGTACAGGATATTTAGAAAGGGGATGAGATTAAAGCTGAAGTATTCATTGACAGGTAGGACATTGTGGCAGATGATTTTATGAACTACATTTAGATCAGATTGAAGGCGATGTAGCTCTAAGTTATCTAAGCCTAAAATTTCAAGTCTGGTGGAATAGGTCTTTCTTGGGTGTGTCTACATAACCAAGGTAGAGGTGGGTTCCTGCCGGTTCGGACTGGTTCTTTAGAACTGGTAGCGGGAATTTCCCCCCGCTCGCCGAACCGGCAGCGATGGCCGGCTGGCCATGCCCACGAACCGGCTTTCTTGGCGCCATAGGTGGCACCATCTCATTTTTTGCTTCTGCACATGCACAAATGCTGTTTTTTGCTTCTGCCATGCGCAAAAGCCGAGTTTTCAGCACTGCACATGCACGCGCGCCCATGCGGTGCGGGAGGAAGGGAACCAGCACCAAGGTAAGTCAGAACCCACCCCTGAACCAGAGGCATCTGTTGGGTCAGTTTAAAAGAGTCAAGATGGTGGTCACATCCATACAATTGGGACAACCATGACCTGGATACTGAGAAGCTCCATTGACATTCATCCCTGGAGGTTTTTAAGAAGAGACTGGACAGTTACTTGTCTGAAATGGTATAGGGCAGTGATGGCGAACCTTTTTTGGTTCACGTGCCAAAAGGGGGGGGGAATGTGGGGGATCACGTGTGTGCGTGCCCACACTCATAATTCCATGCACCCCCGCACATGCACACATGACCCCCCTGCTCCCAGCATGCAATGGCACGCCCATTTTTCGCTCTCCCCAGGCTCCAGAGCCTTTCTAGGAGCCTGGGGAGGGCGAAAACGGCCTTCCCCACCCCCTCTGGAGGCTGGAAACAGCCTGTTTCCTGACTCCCAGTGGGCCCAGAAGGCCCGAAAATCAGCCGGCTGGTGCACACATGCACGCCGGACCTGAGCTCGCGTGCCCACCGATATGGCTCCGCGTGCCACTTGTGGCACCTGTACCATAGGTTCGCCATCACGGGTATAGGGTTTCCTGCTTGAGCAAGGGGTTAGACTAGAAGACCTCCAAGGTCCCTTCCCGCTTTATTCTATTCTAAATTAAGACAGATCAGATGTGGGTTCCGGTAGGGAGCGGCAGATTTCGCAACCATTCCGGAGCCCTCTCTGCCAGTCCACCTGGCGCATTGCCATTTTTTTTCGCTTATTTTCAGTGATTTTCGGGTAATTTTGCTTCTGTGCATGCGTGGAAGCAAAATCGCGCTGAAATCTCACGAGGGAACGCGCGTGAGAGAGAGATTTCGGCACAATTTTGCTTCCGTGCATGCGCAGAAGCAAAATCGCCCGAAGGGGGGTGCGCGCGTAGCAAGTACGCACGCCCCTGAAGCGTGGAGATGCGCGTGCATGGTTCCGGCAGCGAGGTAAGTGAGCAACCCACCCCTGAGACAGATGTCTGGTGTGTACTAACTGAACTGCTTGTGCCATTGCTCTTATCTTCTGCACCAAAACCAATAACAAACCGTGTGACATTTTAAAACTTTGACTCATTTAAGTATAATCTGGCTCAGGCTTAAAGTAACTTTTTTTTTCCAGACTGGTGTGTGGAAATGATGGTCCTGTGATGGAATAAATACTTCTGTAATCAGATCGGAATACGTTTGTTTTGACTCGGCGCCTAAAAACCCGTCTCTTCTAGTGCAATAAAAATAAATCTTAGGCCTCATAAAATATAGCTTGAGGAAAAGTGATTATCCTCATGCCGGTATTTAAATTAGATGGAAAAAAAATCCCGTTTGGTACAGAGATAGTCCTTGGCTTACGACCGCAATGCAGCCCAGAATTACGGTCGTTACAATCACAATCTTTGCTCTTCCCATTGTGGCCGTTAAGCAGCCACACATGTCATTAAGCAGAGCACAGGGTGCTGCAGGGCTTGGGGTAGGCCTTGGGAAGCCTAGGCCCGGCCGGTACCTCCGCAGCTCATACAATTTCTCCCCTAGCGACCCCCAGGAACGGGGTGGAAAGCTGTATATCAGGGGTGTCAAACTCGATTTTGTTGTGTTCTGACTGATCTATAACTGAACCATGAACTTGTTTTGACTAGACGATCTCTGACTGAACTGTAAGTTGTTATGTTTATAGTTGAACTCTACCTGAACTGTTGTTGCCACCCTGGTCATGTGTTTGAATGCTCATACGCTATTGGTTGTTGTGTCTGATAGCTCCCTATAAAAGGGCTATCTGTCAGACTGCAAGTTGCTGGTTCTTTTGAGTGAGCTAATAAAAGAGCTGTTCTGAAGTCTGTCTCCTGCGATCTTTGCTCACAATTTAACAGATTTCATTGAGGGCTGCATCAGGGTTGTGTTTGACCTGGGGGTGGGGTGGCCAGCATGACGTCACTTGTGTCGGGGGCACCTGTGGCGGCCCGCGGTGCTTCTGCCAGCAAAAACGGGCTCCTGAGCTCCGTTTTCATAGCAGAGGGTTGCAGGAGGCTGTGGCAGCCGAAAACGGAGCTCAGGAGCCCATTTTCGCTGGTAGAAGCACCTCGGGCCGGTCCTTCGCTGTTTCCAGGGTGGTCCCGCGGGCCGGATCTAAGTACCCTGCGGGCTGGATCCGGCCCGCGGGCCTTGAGTTTGACACCCCTGCTGGACATTTTGTGATTCCCCCAAATAAATGCCTTTTTTCATTAGCCCACTGGAATCGGATGCTGTGGTCCATCAAAATCATTATTATGATTTCATTATTATTATTTATGATGGCTGTGATCATGATTTATCACTTGTTGCTTGTATGTACACTGAGAGGGTATGCACCGAAGACAAATTCCTTGTGTGATATTGGAAGACTGCTATCATGTCACCCCTAGTCCTTCTGTTCATTAAACTAGACATACTCAATTCCTGCAACCGTTCATCCTGTGTTTAAACCTCCAGTCCAGGGGTGGGTTGCTCTCTTACCTTGCTACCGGTGCACTGCGCGCGCATCACCATGTTTCATGCATGCGCGCTCGCCCCCTCGCGTAATTTTGCTTCTGTGCATGCAGGGAAGCAAAAAATCACTGAACTCTCGTGAGGGGATGCGCACGCATGTGCGATTTTGGCGATTTTCTGCTTCTGCGCATGCACGTCCCCTCGCAAGATTTTGCTTCCACACATGCGCAGAAAGAAAAAAAAAGCCCAGAAATTCTGAAAAAAAGATGGTTCCTAGGGACCGGCAACTGACCGCACCGGGTCAGTAACCTCTTTGTGACGTCACCAGCACCGGGTCAGTAACCTCTTTGTGACGTCACCAGCCCGCCGCTACCGGTGCGATAGAGTGGACCGCACCGGTAGGAACCCACCACTGCTCCAGTCCCCTGATCATCTTTGTTGCTCTTTTCTGAAATGGAATAGGGCAGTGATGGCGAACCTATGGCATGAGTGCCACAGTTGGCTCATGGAGCCACATCTGAGGCACACGAGGCATTGCCCTGGGTAAGCTCCAGCGCGCATGTGTGCACTGGCTAGCTAATTTTCGGCCTTCTTTTCGGCCGTTTTTGTTCTCCCCAGGCTTCAGGAAAGTCTCCTGAACCCTGGGAATGCCAAAAAACAGCCCAACGGCCCAACCAGAAGTTCAGAAACAAACTTCCGGTTGACCTGTTGGGCCATTTTTCGCCATCCTCAGGACTCGGGAGGCTTTCCTGAACCCTAGGGAGAGCGAAAAGCAGCCCAATGGGCCTACCAGAAGTCCGGAGGCTTCAGTGAGGCCTGTGCACATGTGCAGGGGGAGGCAGCGTGGGGGGTTGTGCACATGCACAGGGGGCAGCATGGGGGTTGTGCGCATGCGCGGGGGGAGGGCATTGCATTATGGGTGTGGGCCGAAGTGACCAGATTTTTTTATTTTTAAGCGGGACAGGGGGGCCCGCCTGGGCGCCGCCATTTGTTTTGCCCTCTGCGCATGCGCAGAACGCTGCGCATGCGCAGAGGGCAAAACAGCAAATGTCGGCGTCCAGGTGGGGTGGGGGGGAGGCGGGAGGGTGCTTGGATGCCTGGAGCTCGCGACAGGTAAGCTGCCGGCTGCCTCCTTTCCCCTTCTCCCGCCTCCCGTTCGTTGCTTGGCAGCCCGGCCGAAGGGGAGGCGGGAGACGGGGAAAGGAGGCAGCCGGCAGCTTACCTGCTCCAAGCAACCAAGCGCCGCGGTCTCCCGGTCTCCCGCCCGGCCCCAGGGCAACGGCGGCAGCGAGGCGACGGGGGGAAGAACAAGGTCTTGAGGAATTGAATTTTTTTTTAAAGGCTGTTTTCACTGAACAGCACCATTTGTGCAAGGGGGATGGCAACAGGAAAGCATAAGAACCATCAAGTCTCTCCTTTTGGGGAGACTGAATCCCACTCCCCAATCCCACCCACCTCTTTCCGCAGCAGAAGCCATTCCGCAACCTTTCACGTAGAAACCGCGCCCAGCAGCCGAAACGCAGGACGCCAAAGCTTCGGCAATTTAAATCCTGCACCGCTCTCCGAACTTCTGCATGATGATTGGTCAGCCAGAAGCGGAAAAGGCGGAACTTCCTTTTGGCTTTACTCCCTTTCCCCCTCCCTCGCCTAGTTCCGGATGGGTTAATGCTGTTCAGTTACGCTTCTTATTGTTTATTTTCCGCCAAGATCGGTTTCTACGGCAACGAAGGGAGGGGGGATTATTAGCGAAGGCTTTGGTTTTTTAAAACAAACCAAGTTCCCAGAGGGAAGTGGGGAAAAACCAGAGGCTGCGCGCGCAACGTAAAGCCTCGAGCGGGAACAGGACGCTGCTGCTCGCATTGTTAGGCTATTTGTCGCGAGCGTTGGCAGTGGGACGCCTGGCTTCCTCCCCTCGCAACAATCTTGTGAGTTGCGGTAGACTAAAGGGGAGGGGGACGAGGAAGGGCTGTTTGCGCCGCTCGTAAGCTCACAGCAGGGGCGCCTCCGAGGGTGGGGCTAGGGATGGGGCGGGGGAAGGAGAGGAGGAGCAGCCTCCCTTCCCCCTCCCCCCAGCTTCCAGCTGCCGCCGGAGGAGTCAACAACGCGGGACGCCCGCCCGCTGCCAACGCCGCCCACGGCCAGCCCGAGCTGAGAGGCCTGCTGCCTTTCAGGCCGATTTTTTGAAAGAATGCCCTAGTCATGCATTCTTTCAAAAAATCGGGACTTTTTAGAGGACGGGCGGGACGCGGGACAAATGATGAAAAAGCGGGTCTGTCCCGCCAAAATCGGGACGTCTGGTCACCTTAGTGTGGGCATGCATGCGCACGCTATCGCAGGCACACGCACACTCTTGGCACCCGAGCCGAAAAAGGTTCACCATCACTGGGATAGGGTCTCCTGCTTGGGCAGGGGGTTAGACTAGAAGACCTCCATGGTCCCTCTCAACTCTGTTTTCTATTCCATTCCATTCCATTCCAATATCTATTCCATTCTATTCTATTCTATTCCAATATCTATTCTATTCTTCTATTCTATACTTATTCCATTCCATTCCATTCCATATTTTCTATTCTATTCTATTCTATTCTATTCTATTCTATTCTATTCTATTCTATTCTATTCTATTCCATTCCATTCCATTCCATTCCATTCCATTCCATTCTATTCTATTCTATTCTTATTTAGCGTACAATGAGAACATGACAAAAGAGAGGTAAACATACATGTAGTCCCGGGATCATGTGATCCCCTTTTGCGGGCTTTCTGAGAAGCCAAGTCAATGGGGAAGCCAGATTGACTTAACAACCATGTTACTAACTTAACAACTGCAGTGATTCACTTAACAACTGTGGCAAGAAAGGTTGTACAGCGGGGCAAAACTCCCTTGACAAATGTCTCAGTTAGCAACGTAAATGTTGGGCCCAATTGTGGCCATAAGCCGATGACTACCTGTACAGGGAACCTCAGGGTAAGGTTTCCTGAGCTTTGCAATGAATTAATGCATGGAAATATCAGAAGCCGGAAATAAAAATGAAGTAGGAGTGTTTGCTTTCTTTGAAAATTTTACACTGGTGATTAGATTATTAGGGGACTGGAGGCTAAAACATAGGAAGAGCGGTTGCAGGAACTGGGCATGGCTAGTCTACTGAAGAGAAGGACCAGGGGAGACATGATGGCAGTGTTCCAGTATTTGAGGGGCTGCCACAGAGAGGAGGGGGTCAGGCTATTCTCCAAAGCACCCGAAGGCCAGACAAGGAATAATGGATGGAAACTGATCAAGGAGAGATTCAACCTAGAAATAAGGAGGAATTTTCTGACAGTGAGAGAAATTAACCAATGGAACAAAAGTTGCCTTCGGAAGTTGTGGGAGCTTCATCTCTGGAAGCTTTCAAGAAGAGACCGGACTGCCATCTGTTATAGAGTCTCCTATTTGAGTAGGGGGTTGGACTAGATGACCTACAAGGTCCCTTCCAATTCTGTTAATCTGTTAAAAAAATACAAAAACATTTGGGTCAGAACAAGATGTCTGGACATTGGTTACACTTTACCTCCCAACCTCCTTGCTTGCAGAAGAAGAGCTGAACTAAAGAAATGATGGATTTTTGTTCTTTCTTGCCCAAGCACGTGTTAAAATTCAGATGGATTTTTTTTTTTTGCTCAAGTTGATGATCGCTAAAGAGAATTGCAGAATGGCTGGGATGCAGAAGGTCATGACGGCCTTTGGACCAACGTGGTTTGCAGGCAAAAGCCGAATTTAAAAAGGGGGACTGCAAACTGGATCAGGGGAATAAATCTGGCATGCTTAAATTATAGAGTATGAATCTATATAAATTATAAAAAATAAATAAAATTATAAATTACTTAAAAGAATGTGGGGATGCAGTAGGCATAATATATCTTCATTGCAGGAAAGCATTTGATAGAGTACCATGTGATAGGATTCTGAGCAATCTAGATGACATGATAATTAATTGATTTCATTTTGGAGTGCTTGTTTGTGGTTCTTCCTCAAAGGTATGAAGGAAGTTGGCACACAGTTCAGTCCTGAATACTCCTGGATGCATTTATTAGTGTTTAGTAATTAAAATGTAGAGGAAACGTGTTCGTATTTGTAGATGACACGCTACTGAATTGGACAGCTAATATTCTAAAACTGTTTCTTAACCTGGGCCACTTTAAGAGGTATGGATTTCAACTCCTAGAATTCACCCAGGGAATTCTGGGAGTTGAAGTCCTTACCTGGGGGAATTCTGGGAGTTGAAGTCCATACCTCTTAAAGTGGCCCAGGTTGACTCTAAAAGACCAAAAACAAAATTCAAAAATACCGACATATCTTGGAAATATTGCGAGTTCAGTTCCAGACCACCAAAATAAAGGGAATATTGCAATAAAGCGAGTCACATTCATTTTTTTAAAATTTTCCAGTGCATATAAAAGTTATGTTTATACTATATTGTAACCTACTAAGTATGCAGTTAGCATTAGGTTTTTAAAAAAAATTCCAGTGTACATACCTTAATTAAAAAACACTTTATTGCTAAAAAATGCTAATCACCATCTGAGCCGTCGGCAAGTCACAATCTTTTTGTTGGTGGAGGGTTTTGTAAGAAAAAAAAATCAACAATATCTGCTATGCACAATAGAGCAAAGTGCAATAAAACAAGGTATAGTTAGAGAAAAAGGGAAGAAGTCTTGAGAAGAGATTAATTCCAAATTCTTCACTTAGGTTACAGAAATAAAATATACAGATACAGGTAGTCCTCGAGTTACGACCACAATTGAGCCCAACATTTATGTTGCTAAGTGAGACGAGTGAGTTTTGCTCCATTTTACGACTTGTTGTTAGGTGAATCACTGCAGTTGTTAAATTAGTAACCCGGTTGTTAAGTTAATTTGGCTTCCCCATTGGCTTTGCTTGTCAGAAAGTTGTAAAATTGGGGGGACATGATCCCCAATCGTCATAAATATGAAACAATTGCCCAGCGTCCAAATTTTGATCACATGACCCTGGGGATGCTGCAATGGTGGTCATAAGTGTGAAAGATGGTCATAAGTCACTTTTTTCAGTGCTGTTGTAACTTTGAACGGTCACTAAATAATCTGTTGTAAATTGAGGACTACCTGTATATAGGGTGCCCAGATACCTTTGATCCAAAATCAGGAAGTTTTAAAAAAATAACACTTCTCAAGATAACGTTTATTACTCCAACAAAGCCAATAACACACATATTCACAAGCAATGCCGTCTGGCGGGCCCTAGGGGGAGAGCCTTCTCTGTGGCCGGCCCCGCGCTCTGGAACCAACTTCCTCCAGAGACCCGAACCATCCCCACCCTACTGGCCTTCCGAAAAGCCGTTAAGACATGGCTTTTCCTGCAGGCGGGGGGTAGAGCTTAATTCCATCTGCACTCTCCCCCGGGTATGTCTGGCGGCTGAATGGTTTTTATATTGCAATTTTTAATTTTTATATTTTGATTTTAATTCAACTGTTTATTCTTGTATTTTTCTTGTGTTGTACGCCGCCCTGAGTCCCTCGGGAGTTGGGCGGCATATAAGAAAACCAAATAAATAAATAAATAAATAAATTTACTATTAGATGATATCTTATTCAGCAAATTTTCGTCGCCTAAAATCTTTTTATACATTTCGCCACACGATGAAGAAGAATGATTTATTTTAATTTGAAGCAAGCATTTCACGGTTTTAACATCCAATCGATTTCGATCGTCTGTCCACTGCTTCTTGCCCAGGGAAAATACTCTTTCCACAGCCACGTTTGACGTAGGAATTGAAAAAATTATGCTAACTAGAATTTTCAGATCAAAGAATTTGTTGCTTTCGAAACAAAGTGGACCCTTTTTTATCAATAAAACCACAATTTTATTACACGACCGCTCACTTTAAACTAAGAAAACATTTACAGTATTTTAAATAATTTATCACAACCCTGAAAGAAAGCATTAAAATATTACACACTAAAATGACTACTTCAGCTTCAATGACTACTTCAGCTTCAACTGCAACAATACACGAGCACGTAATAGATTCAAACTAAATGTAAACCGCTCCAAACTCAACTGCAGAAAATACGACTTCAGCAACAGAGTGAACAATGCCTGGAATGCACTACCTGACTCTGTGGTTTCTTCCCCAAACCCCAAAAACTTTAACCTTAGACTGTCTACAGTCGACCTCTCCTCGTTTCTAAGAGGTCTGTAAGCGCACCACTGTGCCTACCGTCCCTGTCCTACTGTCCTCTTTTATCGTTACTTTTTACTTATGTTTATACAAATTACTACTATACATGTTTGACAAATAAATAAATAAATAAATAAATAAAATAAAAATGCACACAAAATCTTCCGTAACAATACATAAGAGAATCTGCCTGAAAATGAAGCGATTGAACTAAAACACAAGTAGTGCAAATGTACTTTCATTTAACGTTCATCTTGATTATCCTAAAATTTTACAAACATTTAGGACAAATCAGGACGGGAACTCGAATTTCAGGACAAAATCAGGACATTTTCAGAATCAGGACAAGCTTCTAAAAATCAGGACAATCCTGATAAAACCAGGACATCTGGGCACCCTACCTGTATAAGATTTTCCTCTCTTAATATTATTACTTTTGAAGATCTTGGAAGAACAGCTTATTGCAAACCGAATAATAATCAGCAGCTGTACCCATAAAATACACACACACACACACATAAACACAAATGCAAGTTTAGGCTATATCCGTGGAAGTACAGTTAGTCCTCAACTTACAACAGTTCATTTAGTGACCGTTCAAAGTTACCACAGCACTGAAAAATGTGACTTATGACCGTTTTTCACACTTGTGACCTTTGCAGCGTCCCCATGCTCATGTGATCAAAATTCAGATGATTGCCAACTGGTTCATACTTACGACCGTCGCCGTGTCCCTGGGTCACGTGATCCCCTTTTGCGACCTTCGGACAAGCACAGTCCATGGGGAAGCCAGATTCACTTAACAACCTAGTTCCTAACTTATCTACTGCAGTGGTTCACTTAACCAGCGTGGCGAGGAAGGTCGTAAAAATGGGGCAAAGTTTTCGCTTAACAAATGTCTCGCTCAATAGCAGAAATTTTGGGCTCCATTGCGGTCGTAAGTCGAGGACTCCCTGTATTTTCTAAATAAGGAAATTAAAGATAGCATGAAGTGTCCTCAAGTCACAGGAGAGGTAAGTTAGTTTATAATCGTACAATTTTAGGCTTAAAACAGGATTTTCTCCATCTCAGCAACTGTACCATGGGTAGGTTTCTTCCAGTTCGGACCAGTTCGCCTGAACCGGTAGCGACCTACCGAACTGGATCGGTCGGTGCTGATCCGTGGGCGCCTCCATCTTTTTTTAAAAAAAAAAATATTTTATTTTATTTTATTTCCTTCTGAGCATGTGCAGAAGCCGAGTTTCGGCACTGTGCAAGCGGGCGCCATCTTTTTTTCAGCTTTGGTTTTTTTAAATGATTTTTTTCGGATTCTTCATTATTGCGCAGGTGCGCGCAACGCACGCATGCACCCACAAGGCACACCCACACGGCGCGGGAGGGAGCGAACCAACAGCGAGGTAAGTTGGAACCCACCCCTGAACTGTGTGAAAAGTGGGACTTTAACAATATGACGGAGCAAGGAATGGTTAGACTCAAATTCAGGCAGTCCTCGACTTACGGCAATTCATTTAGTGACCAAACTTACAATGGAGCTGAAAAAAGTGACATGCCTTTTTCACACTACGGCTGCAGCATCCTAATCAGGGGTGGGTTCCACTTATCTTCCCTACAGGTTCGCATCGCGTCGGAAGTGCGCGTTTTGTGCACTTCCGATGTGAATGGGACGCGCACCTACGCCACATTGGGGAAATGACCCACTGCGCACGTGCAGAAGTCTTTGCGCATGCGCAGAGGGTTCTTTGCCAGCCGCTTTCAAGGAGCCACGACCGGAGGACCGGTTCGGGGGCATTGCCAGCCGGCCATCGCTGCCGGTTCGGCGAGCGGGGGCAAATTTCCGCAAACCACCACTGATCCTAATTCTCACGTGATCAAACTTCGGACACTTGGCAACTGACTCATATTTATGATGGTTCCAGTGTGTCCCGGGATCATGAGATCTCGTTTTGCGACCTTCTGACAGACAAAGTCCATGGGGAAGCCAGATTCGCTTAACAACCGCCGTGCTAACTTAACAACTGCAGTGGCTCCCTTGACAACGGTGACAAGAAAGGTCGTGAAAGGGGGCAAAACTCACTTAATGACTGTCTCGCTTAGCCACAGAAACTTTGGGCTCAATTGTGGTCCTAAATCGAGGACTACCTGTATATTCTAATCCAGGGGTCCCCAAACTTGGCAACTTTAAGACTTGTGGACTTCAACTCCCAGCATAGCTGGCTGGAGAATTCTGGGAGTTGAAGTCCACAAGTCTTAAAGTTGCCAAGTTTGGGGATCTCTGTTCTAATCTAATAGAATATTAGAAAGGTATTTTTCTCACAGGAACCAAGAACTCAGAGGGATAGCGGCTACCTTCATTAAAATGATCCAAATGGAGTTTAAACAGCCATCTGATGGAGGGCTTGACTTTAGATTCCTGCACCGAAGACAGGGCTGGACTTGATGACCTCATGGGACATCCCCAACCCCGTGATTTGAAGATTCTGTTCCAAAGAGGATCATAGTCTTCACAATGGTGCCTTCCGTTCCTTTAAAAAATGAATAAAGAAGCGAGCCAGTCCTCCTTTCCGTCTTTGCATCTGTGCATCTTGCAATTTTTTTGTAGTTCAACACACCCGTTTTTATCTTTATGGTAAACTGAGCTTTGCAAAACGAGCTTTGCAAAATGTCATGCCCAACTCGAGATGCATAGCTTCAAAAGGTCAGGTGGTTTCCTTTTTTTTTTAGACAAGTAAGTAGACAAAACAAAACAAAAAAATCTTGTCAGGCGGGTTTGTCTCCTCCGGGCTAGTTGGCAGAGCCATGTTTGACATTTGGCATAGGGCCATTAACTGATTCATGAGCGATTAAATGCAGAATTGGATGTGAATAAACCAAGAGAAGATCTATCAGGCAGGGTATATTTGTTTCTTCTTTTTCCTTTTCCTTTTCCTCCTCCTCCTCTTCCTTTCTCCCTCTCCCCCTTCCTCTTCTTCCCCTTCTCCCTCCCACTTCCTTCTCCTTCTCCTTTTCTTTCTCTTCCCCCATCCTCCTCCACCACCAACATCAATCAACATAATTGCTCCTCCTCCTCCTCCTCCTCTTCCTCCCTCAAGGTTGCTGCACTACAACTTTCAAAGTTTGTTGGGGGCCAATAAGTTGGGGGCCACATATTACACCCTCCCTAGTGCACCTCTGGAATGGACAAGTAGAGTTAGTATACAGATGTAGCAGAAGCATTCACACCACTTGTTCGTGCTAATCCTGGTTTATTTGGTTTTTGTGACTGCCAATGTACTTTGGAGGTGTGCATTCCCACAACACGCTTCACCAGAATGGATTAAAAACAAAGAGGCTGCATTTGTTTCAAAAGATGCCACGTTTGTTCACTTTTTATTTATTTCATCTTTGTCCTGCCTTTATTTTTATAAATAATGCAGGGCAGTGACCACACCTAATATTCTTTCCTTCTTCTATTTTCCCCACAACAACCCTGTGAGGTAGGTAGGACAAAGAGAGAGACTGGTCCAAAGTCACCCAGCTGACTTTCATGTCTAAGGCGGGACTAGAACTCACCATCTCCTGATGATTGGCTCAAAGTCACCCAATTGGCTGTCATACCTAAGGCAGGACTAGAACTCACTGTCTCCTGGTGATCGGCCCAAACTCACCCAATTGACTTTCGTGCCTAAGGTAGGACTAAAATGCAGAGTCTCCTGTTTCCTAAGCCAGCACCTTAACCACTAGTCCAAACTGCTCAACAAAACAAGACAGACTTCAGAGGATAATCAGAACTGCAGAAAAAACAATTACTGCCAACCTGCCTTCCATTGAGGACCTGTATACTGCATGAGTCAAAAAGAGGGGCGTGAAAATATTTACTGACCCCTCGCATCCTGGACATAAATTGTTTCAACTCCTACATCAAAACGTCGCTATAGAGCACTGCACACCAAGACAGCTAGACACAAGAACAGTTTTTTCCCAAACACCATCACTCTGCTAAACCAATAATTCCCTCACCACTGTCAAACTATTCACTAAGGCTGCATTACTATTACTATTAGTCTTCTCATCGTTCCTATCACCCATCTCCTCCCACTTATGACTGTATGACTGTAACTTGTTGCTCGTATCCTTACAATTTATATTAATATTGTTTCCTGATTGCTTACTTGAACTCTATGACAACCATTCTTGACAAATTTATCTTGTCTTTTTATGTAGAGAGCATATGCACCAAAGACAAATTCCTTGTGTGTCCAATCACACTTGGCCAATAAAGAATTCTATTCTATTCTATTCTATTCTATTCTATTCTATTCTATTCTATTCTATTCTATTCTATTCTATTCTTATTTATTTATTTATTTATTTATTTATTTATTTATTTATTTATTTATTTATTTATTTATTTATTTATTTATTTGTGATATTTAAATACCGCCTCACAGTGCAAGCACTCTCTAAGCCAGTGATGGCGAACCTTTTTTTCCTCGGGTGCCGAAAGCGCGTGTGCGTGCGCTATCTCACACATGCGAGTGCCCACATCCATAATTCAATGCCTGGGGAGGGCAAAAATGGCCTCCCTACCCCCCCGGAAGCCCTCTGGAGGCCGGAAATGGCCCATTTCCCGACTTCCAGTGGGCCCAGTAGGCTTCCCTGGAGCCTGGGGAGGGCAAAAACGCCCTCTCCCGCCCCCCCTGGAGGCCCTCCGGAAGCTGAAAACGCCCTCCCAGAGCCTCCGCGTGAGCCGAAAATCAGCTGGCCGGTGTGCACATGCGCGTTGGAGCTAAGCTAGGGCAACGGCTCACGTGCCGGCAGATATGGCTCCGCATGCCACCTGTGGCACCCGTGCCATAGGTTCGCCATCACTGCTCTAAGCGGTTTACACCATTAAGCAATGCATATATTTACATTGCCCCCAACAATCTGGGTCCTCATTTTACCTACCTCGGAAGGATGGAAGGCTGAGTCAACCCTGAGCCGGTGAGATTTGAACAGCTGAACTCAAATGATCAGTCAGCTAAAGTAGCCTGCAGTACTGCGCTCTAACCGCTGCGCCACCTCGGCTCTATTCTATTCTAAAAAACAAAAAAGCACACCATCCCTGTCCTAATATTCCCTTTTATTCGTATCCATTTCTTGTATTCATAATCATGTTTATACTTATATCTGTTCTCTAATACACGTTTGACGAAATAAAATAAATAAATAAATAAATAAATAAAAATAAAAGAGTGAATCACTGTTAAATGTGTTTAGGTTTTTAGGTCGATTCTGGCTTAGCATATTATTCTATGAACTTATATGGGAATCCAGAGTAGTGTTTTCTCAACGTAGGCAAACTTTTAAGATGTGTATGCCGACCGGGGAATTCTGGGACTTGAAGTCCTGGAGATCTTAGAAGTTGTCAAGGTTGAGAAATCCTGATCCAGAGGATGGATGAATTCAGGTTAAGCACATTGTGTGCAAGCAGCCCTTGTTGGGGTCCACGTGAAGGTGAGATCTTCCCTAGACAAGCACCCATATATTGCTTTCTGTGTCAAAAGATAGACGAGGGGAAGGGAGTTGAACCCCCCTGCCCCTTTTGGTGACCCCAATCTGGATCGTGCCCTGCTTCCACGCCAGCCATCAGCCTCCGAAGGAGGTCGTTTCCATTCACCGCAATTAGGCTGCAATAGAAAATAATCATAATAAATTAGAGCCATTATTCACTCTGGAATGCAAATGAAAAAGAAAAAGAAAAAAACACCAAACCTTGGGGATGCTGCTGGTAATTTTAAAGAAAAGGATATGGAAAAAGAATTCAGCTCGGAGGCCTTAAGCAATGAAAAGTGTGTGTATGTGCACGCATGCGTAGTTTGTGTGCCTCTGTTGTGTATGTGCGTGCGTGCGTGTGGGGCTCCAGTCCAATTACTTAGCTCTGTACTGGCGTGATAAACCCTGCAAAGTGAAGCCGGTGACTTTGATTAATTGTCCTTACAATAAAGTGACCAGATTTTTTTTTTAAGCGGGACACCGACGGGGGGCGGGGCCGCCTGGACGCCGGGTTTTGCCCTCTGCGCATGCGCAGAATGCTGCGCATGCGCAGAGGGCAAAAGACCGCTAATGTCGTTTCACAAGAGCCGTTCGCGTGCAGGGCAGTTTATAAATAGCGGCTGCCAGGTAGGGAGCCGGCCGGGGTTGCACAGGACTGGGGGAGGCTCGCTAGCCCGGCAGCTCCGGCCGCAGGAAAGAGCGGGGGGGGGGGGTGCCGTACTGGGAAGGGCCAGCAGTCGCCGCCGCCTGAGGGGGCCACCCCCCCCCGCCCGCTTCGCTGCAGGGGACGCTGCACCGGATCCCGAGTCGCGCCGGCTCTCCCGCGGCCACGATGCCCGCCGACCTGATGGAGAAGAGCTCCTCCTCGCCGGCGGCGGCCATCCCGGCCAGCGCCGGAGGGGTCAACGCAGGACGCCCGCCCGCCGCCGGCCCGAGCTGAGAGGCCTGCTGCTGCTGCTGCTGTGGCTGGGCCCCCAGTCCCGGCAGCGGGAAGGCTGCGGCGGCGGCCCCAGCCTGCTGAGCCAGCGCCGGCCCGAGCCGAGGGCCATGGATGCGACTCCTTCGCTCGGGCCACCCCGCCCACCGCGACGCCGGCCTTTTCGAGAGGGCGGGGCTGCATCAGGCGCCTCTCCACCGTGTCCTTCACCGCCCTCCAGTGCATGCCCGGCGCCTGATGCAGCCCCGCCCTCTCGAAAAGGCTGGCGTCGCGGTGGGCGGGGCGGCCCGAGCGAAGGGGTCGCATCCATGGCCCTCGGCTCGGGCCGGCGCTGGCTCAGCAGGCTGGGGCCGCCGCCGCAGCCTTCCCGCCGCCGGGACTGGGGACCCAGCCGCAGCAGCAGCAGCAGCAGCAGCAGGCCTCTCAGCTCGGGCCGGCGGCGGGCGGGCGTCCTGCGTTGACTCCTCCGGCGCTGGCCGGGATGGCCGCCGCGGGCGAGGAGGAGCTCTTCTCCATCAGGTCGGCGGGCATCGTGGCCGCGGGAGAGCCGGTGCGACTCGGGATCCGGTGCAGCGTCCCCTGCAGCGAAGCGGGCGGGCGGGGGGGTGGCCCCCTCAGGCGGCGGCGACTGCTGGCCCTTCCCAGTACGGCACCCCCCCCCGCTCTTTCCTGCGGCCGGAGCTGCCGGGTTAGCGAGCCTCCCCCAGCCCTGTGCAACCCCGGCCGGCTCCCTACCTGGCGGCCGCTATTTATAAACTGCCCTGCACGCGAACGGCTCTTGTGAAACTTGCCAAACTTGTGAAGAGCCCTTGCAAAGCCGTGCCCGCCGAAAATTGTATTTGTCTTTCGCCCCCCATGAGCCGCGGCCGGCCGTCCCTGCAGGGGAGAGCCCGCCCCCCCAGCCCTCCCTCGCCCCTTTCAAAAAATCGGGACTTTTTAAGAGGGCGGGCGGGACGCGGGACAAACCATTAAAAAGCGGGTCTGTCCCGCCAAAATCGGGACGTCTGGTCACCTTACCTTACAACTTCAGCTATCATTCCTGGCCTGCAAAAATCTGCATGAGGGCTGCTGGACATCCATCAAGGGCAAGGGCAGGTTCCTAATTTTTTTACTACCACTCTGTGGGCGTGGCTTATTTTGTGGGTGTGGCTTGCCAGCCATGTGACCGGGTGGGCGTGGCTTGCCGGTCATATATTAGTTATTTCAGAGAGATGTTACTACTGTTTTTGCTATTTTATAGCTTACATGAAAAGCTTTGCATACAAAGTGCGTGTTACACCATGGCAACACAGCAACCTTTATATGCAGAAAATGCTATAGTTAAAAGACAAGCAAGTCTCATACAGCATTTTTGGTTTCAGTCATGGATTCCTTAGACGAAAATATTGAGGACTGTTAAAAGAACACTTTCTTTTAACAGTCCTCAATGTTTTCGTCTAAAGAATAACAGTATAAAACTGTATAAAATTAACAGTATAAAAGGTTAAGCTTTCGGAAAACGCCCACTTTGGGAAGCTTTAGGCAAAAGCGAAGGAAAAGTGTCAAATGCGAGCTTCTTATTATTTTCAAGCGAAGGGATGGGGAAAGACTTAATTGTCAGGTTTCTGGGCATGGGCAGAAGAAATTTTTCTTTAAAAATGGCGGCGCCCAGGCACCGGCAACCGACCGCACCGGTACTGTGACATCACCAGCGGGCCGCTACCGGTGCTATAGAGTGGACCGCACCGGTAGGAACCCACCACTGATTTCAAGGGAATGACTCTTAGCAACCCTGCTACGTTTTCTCCATGGTAACCTGGGGCCGATTTGGTCCTTATCACTGCTCCAACCTTGTGGCTGATCATCTCCTCCTTCCAATGTTCCCAGTGGGTTCTAAAGGGTTCTCCAAAGAGCTGGGTCTTCACATGGTATGTTTGAATGAGGATAGCTGTTTTCAGAATAACAATATGTGTCAGAATGGTCGAACAATTGGCAACTCCAAATCTCAACCAACAAATGCTCTGTCTTACACATTGGCAACAAAAATCAGAACACCAAATACAAGCTGGGCGGATACGACCTCGTAGACGACCCTCACTCCGTCAAGGACCTAGGAGTACTCATCTCAAACGATCTAAGCCCCAGAGCTCACTGTAACAGCATTACCAAAAAGGCATTAAGAGTTGTTAACCTAATTTTGTGAACCTTCTTCTCCGGTAACATTGTACTACAAACCAGGACATTCAAAACCTTTGCCAAACCAATTCTCGAATACAGCTCATCTGCCGGGAATCCACACCGTATAACTGACATTAATACAATTTAGCGAGTCCAGAGGTATTTCACGAGAAGAGTCCTCCACTCCTCTGCTCGCAACAGAATACCTTATGCCACCAGGCTTGAAATTTTGGACCCGGACAACCTAGAACTACGTCACCTACGGTCTGACCTAAGCTTAGTACACAAAATTGTCTGTTACAACGTCCTACCCGTTAATGACTACTTCAGCTTCAACCACAATAATACACGGGCAAACAATAGATACAAACTCAAAGTAAACCGCTCCAAACTCGATTGCAGAAAATACGATTTCAGCAACAGAGTGGTCAATGCCTGGAATACACTACTTGACTCTGTTGTTACACCCCTAAAACTGTCTACCGTGGACCTCACCCCATTCCTAAGAGGTCTGTAAGGGAGCGTGCATAAACGCACCAGCGTGCCTACCGTCCCTGTCCTACTCTTCCCATTATTCGTACTCATTTCTTATGTACACTGAGAGCATATGCACCAAAGACAAATTCCTTGTGTGCCCAATCACACTTGGCCAATAAAAAATTCTATTCTATTCTATTCTATTCTATTCTATTCTATTCTATTCTATTCTATTCTATTCTATTCTATTCTATTCTCTCCTATATTCTATCTCCTATATTCTATTCTATTCTATTCTATTCTATTCTATTCTATTCTATTCTATTCTATTCTATTCTATTCTATTCTATTCTATTCTGCATATACTTTACCTGTTTATACTTATATGTTTATATGTTATGTTCTTACTTATAATCTTTTTCTCATACATGCTTGACAAATTAAATAAATAAATGAATAAGCAAACAAACAAACAAATAAATAAATAAAATAACAGAGTTGGAAGGGACCTTGGAGGTCTTCTAGTCCAACCCCCTGCTCTGGCAGGAAACTCTATACCAGTGATGGTGAACCTTTTTTGGTTCGTGGGCCAAAACGGGGGAGGGAGCATGGAGAATGGTCGGGCGCATGTGTGCCCACATCCATAATTCCATGCGGGGGCCTGCGCATGCATGTGTGACCCCCCCCCACTCCCGGCATGCGATGGCACGCCTGTTTTTCGCTCTCCCCAGGCTTCAGAGCCTTTCTAGGAGCCTGGGGCGGGTGAAAACGGCCTCCCCCCCCCCGCCGTAGACCCTCCGGAGGCAGAAAATGGCCCATTTGACCATTTCCGGTTGAACCGGAAGGCCTGTTTTTTTGTTCTCCCCAGGCTTCAGAGCCTTTCTAGGAGCCTGGGGAGGGCGAAAACGGCCTTCCCTACCGGAGGCCCTCTGGAGGCCAGAAACGGCCCATTTCAAGGTGGGAAACGGGCCATTTCTGGCCTCCGGAGGACCTCCAGGGGTGGGGAAGGACGTTTTTGCCCTCCCCAGACTCCTAGAAAGGCTCTGGAGCTTGGGGAGAGCAAAAAACGGGCCTTCCCCACCCCTCCAGAGGCTGAAAACAGGCTGTTTCCCAACTCCCAGTGGGCCCAGAAGGCCCAAAAATCAGTTGCAACCTGAGCTCGCGTGCCCACCAATATGGCTCCGCATGCCACTTGTGGCACGCGTGTCATAGGTTCGCCATCACGGCCCTATACATTTCAGACAAATGGCTGTCCAATTTCTTCTTAAAAACTTTCAGTGGTGGAGCATTCACAACTTTTGGTGGCAAGTTGTTCCACTGGTTAATTGTCCTCACTGTCAGTAAATTTCTCCTTAGTTCTAGGTTGCTTCTCTCCTTGATGAGTTTCCATCCGTTGCTTCTTGTTCTACCCTCAGGTGCTTTGGAGAATAGTTTTGACTCCCTCTTCTTTGTGGCGGCCCTCCAAATATTGGAAGATGCTATCATGTCATTCCTAGTCCTTCTTTTCATTAAACTAGACGTACCCAGTTCATGCAACTGTTCTTCATATGTTTTAGCCTCCAGGCCCTAAATCATCTTGTTTTGTTTGTTTGTTTTTATTTGTCAAGCATATATGATTAAAGCAAAGTATAAACAGTAAAATTATGATTGTATACATATATAATAGTACAAGCATGAATAAGGGTAAAAGAGGTATGAATATATGGGTACATTAGGACAGGAACGGTAGGCACGAATGTGCGCTTATGCATGCCCCTTACTGACCTCTTAGGAATGGGGTGAGGTCGACGGTAGATAATCTAAGGTTAAAGTTTTGGGGGTTTGGGGAAGAAACTACTGAGTCAGGTAAAGTGTTCCAGGCATTGACCACTCTGTTGTTGAAGTTGAATTTTTTGCAATCAAGTTTGGAACGGTTTACATTAAGTTTGTATCTATTGTGAGCTTGTGTAAAAAAAAAAAAAGAGCTTTGTTGCTCTTCTCCGCACTCTTTCCAGAGTCTCAACATCTTTTCTTATATCATGGCAACCAAAACTGGATGCAGTATTCCAGTATGTGGCCTTAAGTTGACTCAGCCTTCCGTCCTTCCGAGGTGGGTAAAATGAGGCCGCAGATTGTTGGGGGCAATATGCTGAACTCTGTAAACGGCTTAGAGAGGGCTGTAAAGCACTATGAAGCGGTATATAAGTCCAAGTGCTATTGCTAGCGCTATTATAATGTGGTATTAACACTTCTTGATTCTATCCCTCTGTTTATGCAGCCTAGAACTGTGTTGGCTTTTTTGGCAGCTGCGGCACACGGCTGGCTCGTATTTAAGTGATTGTCTACCAGGACTCCAAGATTCTTACTCACAGTTACTATTATTGAGCCAGGTATCACCTATTCTGTACCTGTGCATTTGGTTTTTGTTGCTTAAATGTAGAACCTTAATGTTTTCACCTGAGGAACTGAGAAACTGAGGAAGCAATGAGGGTTCTTACAACAATTGTTTCAGCAATATGCTTGATTTTTTGATTATGTTTAAAAAGTTTTGACTTCTACCAAATATGGAATAAGGTATATAATTGGATCAATCAAAACCCAAAATTAAAAATTTGGCAGATGAATTGAGATATATTTATAATTACTTTCTTGTATAAGTTGTAATTAAATAAATTAACTTATGGAAGATAACCACCGATACCTACGATATGGAACATACTTAAAATGTATATATAGATTTTGATACAAAAACAAATATTTCAATAACGCTGTTAAAAGCACTGGATTATTCTGTAATGTTGCGTGTAAATACGTGTACTCGTTTGTGTTACGTGTGTTTGTCTGTGTGTTGTTCTGTGCTGTTTGTGTCCTTTTTTATTGTAAAAACTCAATAAAGATTATTTTAAAAAAAGTTTTGAATAATAAGGAGTTAAAGACTCAAAGAAATGTGGAAATTAAGAATTTTTTAGTTTAATTTAAATTTATTTTATTGAATATTATGCCCTGTACTTTCTCTTGGAAGTCTGGGGGGGGGGTGAGAGGGGGGGAGGGTAAGGGGGGTGGGTAGGGGTCTGGGGGGAAGGGGGGGAGAAAAGATAAAAATGTTTGTACTTTGTACTAATAAAACTTTTTGAATAAAAAAAAACCAATTGTTTCAGCCATTTCTGTGTTAGATCCGTATCGTTTCTGGCTGGTTGTATGGAAGACAAGTGATTGGGTCTAGGTGGTAGTTAATTCACCTTTTTTTAAGATTTATTATTAGAGTTGGAAGGGATCTTGTAGGTCATCTAGTCCAACCCCCTGCTCAAGCAGGAGTTCCTACACCATTTGAGACGTCTTTGAGGGAGGAGGAGGTCTAACTGAGGTCATAACTCAAGGACTACCTATAAAGCTTGCAGACCATTTGCATCTTCAGCTATCAAAGTAGAGGTAGTCCTCAACTTACAACATTTCATTTAGTGACCATTTAAAGTTACAACGACACTGAAAAAAGTGACATGACAAGTTTTCACACTTACAACCGTTGCGGCATCCTGATGGTCACGTGAACAAAATTCAGATGTTTGGCCACTGACTCATATTTATGAGCGTTGCAGTGTCCCGGGGTCATGTGATCCTCTTTTGTGACCTTCAAATCAATTCACTTAACAACCGTGTTATTAAGCTAACGACTGTAGCGGTTCACTTCACAACTGGCAAAAAAAGATTGCAAAATGGGTGGAATTCACTTAACTGTTTCACTTAGCAACAGAAATTTGGGCCTCAATTGTGGTCGTAAGTCGAGGAGTACCTGTGGCATCCTCAGTGAAGGGCAGACTATTGATGACCACTAGATGGCAGCCAAGGCACTTGTGACGTGCCTGTTTGGCGCCTCCTTGTGGTCATTGGAGCTTTGCTTCCTCTACATTAGCAAGGCGGGTGCGAAGGGCTACGTAGGCCAGGCAAGGGTTAATTTCTCCAACCCCTCCTGTTGCAATGACATCACTTCTGCAATTGATAAGTGGCTGGACCTCTTTATGTGCTGCTTTTAATAAAAAGGCCGGGATGCCAAAGGATCATGAGCTCCATAAATCAAGATCGGGAGATAAATTTTTAAAAAGCATGTCGAACAGCATTAGCAGGAGTTACCAAAAGGGAGATTGTTCTGCCAGCCCTCTGGGAAAAAAACCCAGAGGATGGGTTGCTTTCAAACAATACCTAGAATTATGTCAGGGAAACAGTGACCTGCTGTGTTTGGCCCCAAAATGCTAAACTCGGTTAGGAGTGATTCTTGGTTAATTCTTTCTCCTTATTCCCGGAGGCTTAATGCTCGATTAGCGGAGGGCTCAATTCTTTGGGGAAACCCGGAAAACAAGTTAATTCGGTAACCAGATTAAGTGGGTTTTGTGAATGTGTTATTTGGGAAATGCCCGGCAGCCAATGGGAAGATTTTTTCTTTGTCTTCATAGTAAGATAGGAAAGGGACGGCAGAAAAAGCCCTAGTGGCCTATTAAGTCAGTCTTTTTTTCTCTCTCTCTCTCTCTCTCTCTCTTTCTCTCTCTCTCTCTCTCTTTCTTTCTTTCTTTCTTTCTTTCTTTCTTTCTTTCTTTTCTTTCTCTCTCCCTCCCTCCCTCCCTTTTCCCTCCTTCCTTCCTTCCTTTCCTTTCTTTCTTTTTCTTTTCTTTCTCCCTCCCTCCCTTTCTTTTTCTTTTTCTTTCTTTTTTCTTTCTTCTTCCTTCCTCTTTCCTTTCCTTCCTTCCTTCTTTTCTTTCTTTTTCTTTTTTCTTTCTCCCTCCCTCCCTTTCTTTTCCTTCCTTCCTTCCTCCCTTTTCTTCTTTCTTTTCTTTCCTTCCTTCCTTCTTTCCTTTTCTTTTTTTCTTTCTTTCTTTCTTTCTCTTTCTTTCTTTCTTTCTTTCTTTCTCTTCTTTCTTTCTTTCTTTCTTTCTTTCTTTCTTTCTTCTTTCTTTCCTTTCTTTCTTTCTTTCTTTCTTCTCCCTCCCTCCCTCCTTCTTTTCCTCCTTTCCTTCCTTCTACCTTCCTTCCTTCCCTCTCTCTTTCCTTTCCTTCCCTTCCTTCCTTTTTTTTTCTTTCGTTCTTTTTTCTTTTCCTCTTTTCCTCTTTTTTCTTCTGTTCTCTTTTCCTTCCCTCTTTTCTTTTTTCTTTCTCCCTCCCTCCCTTCATTTTTTTCCTTCTTTCCTTCCTCTTTTCTTTTTCTTTCTTTCTTTCTTTCTTTCTTTCTTTCTTTCTTTCTTTCTCTCTCTCTCTTTCTTTCTTTCTTCTTTCCTTCCCTTCCTTTTTCTTTCTTTCTTTTTTCTTTTTCTTTTTTTCTTTTTCTTATTTTTTACTATTATTTTTAAGTTTTATTTATTTTTATTTCTAATACTTTTATTTCAATTTTTTAAGTTAAGGAATTAGATCATCCCTCTCCAATCAGAAATCACATCATTCCTCTCCAATCCAGAGTTACAAATGTCCTTCTCAGATCAGTCTTTCTGAGTCACCAAGTTCTGTGCCAATTATTCCATTTCCTATGGATTCATTTTTTTCCTTCTTTCCTTCCTCTTTTCTTTTTCTTTCTTTCTTTCTTTCTTTCTTTCTTTCTTTCTTTCTTTCTTTCTTTCTTTCTTTCTCTCTCTCTCTTTCTTTCTTTCTTCTTTCCTTCCCTTCCTTTTTCTTTCTTTCTTTTTTCTTTTTCTTTTTTTCTTTTTCTTATTTTTTACTATTATTTTTAAGTTTTATTTATTTTTATTTCTAATACTTTTATTTCAATTTTTTAAGTTAAGGAATTAGATCATCCCTCTCCAATCAGAAATCACATCATTCCTCTCCAATCCAGAGTTACAAATGTCCTTCTCAGATCAGTCTTTCTGAGTCACCAAGTTCTGTGCCAATTATTCCATTTCCTATGGATTCATTTTTTTCCTTCTTTCCTTCCTCTTTTCTTTTTCTTTCTTTCTTTCTTTCTTTCTTTCTTTCTTTCTTTCTTTCTTTCTTTCTTTCTCTCTCTCTCTTTCTTTCTTTCTTCTTTCCTTCCCTTCCTTTTTCTTTCTTTCTTTTTTCTTTTTCTTTTTTTCTTTTTCTTATTTTTTACTATTATTTTTAAGTTTTATTTATTTTTATTTCTAATACTTTTATTTCAATTTTTTAAGTTAAGGAATTAGATCATCCCTCTCCAATCAGAAATCACATCATTCCTCTCCAATCCAGAGTTACAAATGTCCTTCTCGGATCAGTCTTTCTGAGTCACCAAGTTCTGTGCCAATTATTCCATTTCCTATGGATTCATTTTTTTCCTTCTTTCCTTCCTCTTTTCTTTTTCTTTCTTTCTTTCTTTCTTTCTTTCTTTCTTTCTTTCTTTCTTTCTTTCTCTCTCTCTTTCTTTCTTTCTTCTTTCCTTCCCTTCCTTTTTCTTTCTTTCTTTTTTCTTTTTCTTTTTTTCTTTTTCTTATTTTTTACTATTATTTTTAAGTTTTATTTATTTTTATTTCTAATACTTTTATTTCAATTTTTTAAGTTAAGGAATTAGATCATCCCTCTCCAATCAGAAATCACATCATTCCTCTCCAATCCAGAGTTACAAATGTCCTTCTCGGATCAGTCTTTCTCAGTCACCAAGTTCTGTGCCAATTATTCCATTTCCTATGGATTCATTTTTTTCCTTCTTTCCTTCCTCTTTTCTTTTTCTTTCTTTCTTTCTTTCTTTCTTTCTTTCTTTCTTTCTTTCTTTCTTTCTTTCTTTCTTTCTCTCTCTCTCTCTTCTTTCTTTCTTCTTTCCTTCCCTTCCTTTTTCTTTCTTTCTTTTTTCTTTTTCTTTTTTTCTTTTTCTTATTTTTTACTATTATTTTTAAGTTTTATTTATTTTTATTTCTAATACTTTTATTTCAATTTTTTAAGTTAAGGAATTAGATCATCCCTCTCCAATCAGAAATCACATCATTCCTCTCCAATCCAGAGTTACAAATGTCCTTCTCAGATCAGTCTTTCTGAGTCACCAAGTTCTGTGCCAATTATTCCATTTCCTATGGATTCATTTTTTTCCTTCTTTCCTTCCTCTTTTCTTTTTCTTTCTTTCTTTCTTTCTTTCTTTCTTTCTTTCTCTCTCTCTCTCTCTCTCTCTTTCTTTCTTTCTTCTTTCCTTCCCTTCCTTTTTCTTTCTTTCTTTTTTCTTTTTCTTTTTTTCTTTTTCTTATTTTTTACTATTATTTTTAAGTTTTATTTATTTTTATTTCTAATACTTTTATTTCAATTTTTTAAGTTAAGGAATTAGATCATCCCTCTCCAATCAGAAATCACATCATTCCTCTCCAATCCAGAGTTACAAATGTCCTTCTCGGATCAGTCTTTCTCAGTCACCAAGTTCTGTGCCAATTATTCCATTTCCTATGGATTCATTTTTTTCCTTCTTTCCTTCCTCTTTTCTTTTTCTTTCTTTCTTTCTTTCTTTCTTTCTTTCTTTCTTTCTTTCTTTCTTTCTTTCTTTCTCTCTCTCTCTTTCTTTCTTTCTTCTTTCCTTCCCTTCCTTTTTCTTTCTTTCTTTTTTCTTTTTCTTTTTTTCTTTTTCTTATTTTTTACTATTATTTTTAAGTTTTATTTATTTTTATTTCTAATACTTTTATTTCAATTTTTTAAGTTAAGGAATTAGATCATCCCTCTCCAATCAGAAATCACATCATTCCTCTCCAATCCAGAGTTACAAATGTCCTTCTCAGATCAGTCTTTCTGAGTCACCAAGTTCTGTGCCAATTATTCCATTTCCTATGGATTCATTTTTTTCCTTCTTTCCTTCCTCTTTTCTTTTTCTTTCTTTCTTTCTTTCTTTCTTTCTTTCTTTCTTTCTCTCTCTCTCTCTCTCTCTCTTTCTTTCTTTCTTCTTTCCTTCCCTTCCTTTTTCTTTCTTTCTTTTTTCTTTTTCTTTTTTTCTTTTTCTTATTTTTTACTATTATTTTTAAGTTTTATTTATTTTTATTTCTAATACTTTTATTTCAATTTTTTAAGTTAAGGAATTAGATCATCCCTCTCCAATCAGAAATCACATCATTCCTCTCCAATCCAGAGTTACAAATGTCCTTCTCAGATCAGTCTTTCTGAGTCACCAAGTTCTGTGCCAATTATTCCATTTCCTATGGATTCATTTTTTTCCTTCTTTCCTTCCTCTTTTCTTTTTCTTTCTTTCTTTCTTTCTTTCTTTCTTTCTTTCTTTCTTTCTTTCTTTCTTTCTTTCTTTCTTTCTTTCTCTCTCTTTCTTTCTTTCTTCTTTCCTTCCCTTCCTTTTTCTTTCTTTCTTTTTTCTTTTTCTTTTTTTCTTTTTCTTATTTTTTACTATTATTTTTAAGTTTTATTTATTTTTATTTCTAATACTTTTATTTCAATTTTTTAAGTTAAGGAATTAGATCATCCCTCTCCAATCAGAAATCACATCATTCCTCTCCAATCCAGAGTTACAAATGTCCTTCTCGGATCAGTCTTTCTGAGTCACCAAGTTCTGTGCCAATTATTCCATTTCCTATGGATTCATTTTTTTCCTTCTTTCCTTCCTCTTTTCTTTTTCTTTCTTTCTTTCTTTCTTTCTTTCTTTCTTTCTTTCTTTCTTTCTTTCTTTCTTTCTTTCTTTCTTTCTTTCTTTCTTTCTTTCTTTCTTTCTCTCTCTTTCTTTCTTCTTTCCTTCCCTTCCTTTTTCTTTCTTTCTTTTTTCTTTTTCTTTTTTTCTTTTTCTTATTTTTTACTATTATTTTTAAGTTTTATTTATTTTTATTTCTAATACTATTTCAATTTTTTAAGTTAAGGAATTAGATCATCCCTCTCCAATCAGAAATCACATCATTCCTCTCCAATCCAGAGTTACAAATGTCCTTCTCGGATCAGTCTTTCTGAGTCACCAAGTTCTGTGCCAATTATTCCATTTCCTATGGATCAGGTCAGAGCTCTGAATGCTGAGAGTGGAACGTTTTAATGTTTAAAATGACCGTAAATACAAAGATACCTCCCCTCTGGTTGGCTGGGGAATTCTGGGAGTTGAAGTCCACACCCCTCAAAGTCTCTGAGGTTGAGAAACAGTGCCCTGCATACTGTAGCTCTGCAGCTCCCAGAATTCCATAGTAGAAATTGCCCCAGAGGATTGTGGGAGATGCAGTCCCGCAGGCTGCTAACCAGGCAAATGTTGGGGATGCACAGAAGGGCAGCTTCCACTCCAGGACCTTCTCCAGAATATGGCAGAGTCAGAGCGCCACCTTGAGGAATGACCTAAAATGATTTCAGCATAGGTTACAGGTTGTCCTCGACTTACAACACTTAGTGACCGTTCAAAGTTACAACGGCACTGAAAAAAAGTGACCCATGACCGTTTTTCACACTTACAGCCATTGCAGCATCCCCATGGTCATGTGATCAAAATTCAGACGCTTGGAAAATGACTCATATTTATGACGGTTGCAGTGTCCCAGGGTCACGTGATCCTCTTTTGCGACCTTCGGACAAGCAAAGTCAACGGGGAAGCCAGATCCACTTAACACCCGTGTTACTAACGTAACAATTGCAGCGATTCACTTAAGTGTGGCAAGAAAAGGGGCAAAATGGGGCAAAACTCACCTATGTCTCACTTAGCAACATAAATTTGGGGCTCAATTGTGGTCGTAAGTTGAGGACTACCTGTTCTTATTACACCACTGTTTTTCCAACTTTAAGATGTGGGGACTTCAATTCCCAGAATCCCCCATCCAGCTTGCTGGTGATCACATAATCCGGGGACTCTGCGACCATTATCAATACATGTTGGTTGGTTTTATCACGTGACCACAGAGATGCTGTGACCGTCGTAAGTGCGAGGACCGACCAGAAGTCGCTTTTTTGAGTGCTGTTATAACTTGGTCACTGAACGAATGATCATAAATTGAGGCCTTCCTATATTGTTTGCACCCATTACACAAATACACGCTCACGTATGTAATATTGTGGTGACCCAGAAAATGCATGATTTTACGAACAGGTTAAGGGTGTTGTGTGAACCATGAGTCTATGTATCCCACCAAAGTTGGAAGCATGAAAATGCACATCCGTTATACCATATCAGACAAGGGAATATCCAGTCTTTACTTAAAAATCTCCAGTATTGGAGCATCCACAACTTCTAGAGCAGTGATGGAGAACCATTTTTTTGCTCGGGTGCCAAAAGGGCACGCACGTGCGCAATAGCATGCACGTGTGTGCCCATACCCGTAATGCAATGCCCTCCCCCTGCGCATGCATGCACAACCCCCCCACTGCCCCCCCCCGCCCCGCGCATGCGAGCAGGCATCACTGAAGCCTTCAGACTTCCGGTAGGCCTGTTGGGCCGTTTTTCGCCATCCACAGGCTCCGGAGGCTTTCCTAAAGTCTGGGGAGGGCGGAAACGGCCTCCCTCCGCCCTCCGGAAGGCCAAAAATCAGCTAGGAATAGGAATGGGAATGGGAATGGGAATAGAATAGAATAGAATAGAATAGAATAGAATAGAATAGAAAAGAAAAGAAAAGAAAAGAAAAGAAAAGAATAGAATAGAAAAGAAAAGAAAAGAAAAGAATAGAATAGAATAGAATAGAATGGAATGGAATGGAATAGAATAGAATAGAATAGAATAGAATAGAATAGAATAGAATAGAATAGAATATGGAATGGAATGGAATGGAATGGAATGGAATGGAATGGAATATAATAGAATAGAATAGAATAGAATAGAATATGGAATGGAATGGAATGGAATAGAATAGAATAGAATAGAATAGAATAGAATAGAATAGAATAGAATGGAATGGAATGGAATGGAATGGAATGGAATAGAATATAATAGAATAGAATAGAATAGAATATGGAATGGAATGGAATGGAATGGAATGGAATGGAATAGAATATAATAGAATAGAATAGAATAGAATAGAATATGGAATGGAATGGAATGGAATGGAATGGAATAGAATATAATAGAATAGAATAGAATAGAATAGAATAGAATATGGAATGGAATGGAATGGAATAGAATAGAATAGAATAGAATAGAATAGAATAGAATATGGAATGGAATGGAATGGAATGGAATGGAATAGAATAGAATAGAATAGAATAGAATAGAATAGAATAGAATATGGAATGGAATGGAATGGAATAGAATAGAATAGAATAGAATAGAATAGAATAGAATGGAATGGAATGGAATGGAATGGAATAGAATAGAATAGAATAGAATGGAATGGAATGGAATGGAATGGAATGGAATAGAATAGAATGGAATGGAATGGAATGGAATGGAATGGAATGGAATGGAATGGAATGGAATGGAATGGAATGGAATAGAATAGAATAGAATAGAATAGAATAGAATAGAATAGAATAGAAAAGAAAAGAAAAGAAAAGAAAAGAAAAGAATAGAATAGAAAAGAAAAGAAAAGAAAAGAATAGAATAGAATAGAATAGAATAGAATAGAATAGAATATGGAATGGAATGGAATGGAATGGAATGGAATAGAATAGAATAGAATAGAATAGAATAGAATAGAATAGAATAGAATAGGGAATAGAATAGGGAATAGGGAATAGGGAATGGAATTGGAATAGGGAATGGAATCGGAATGGAATGGAATGGAATAGAATAGAATAGAATAGAATAGAATAGAATGGAATGGAATGGAATGGAATAGAATAGAATAGAATAGAATAGAATAGAATAGAATGGAATGGAATGGAATGGAATGGAATAGAATAGAATAGAATAGAATGGAATGGAATGGAATGGAATGGAATGGAATGGAATGGAATGGAATGGAATAGAATAGAATAGAATAGAATAGAATGGAATGGAATGGAATGGAATGGAATGGAATGGAATAGAATAGAATAGAATGGAATGGAATGGAATGGAATGGAATGGAATGGAATGGAATAGAATAGAATAGAATAGAATAGAATGGAATGGAATGGAATGGAATGGAATGGAATGGAATAGAATAGAATAGAATAGAATAGAATATGGAATGGAATGGAATGGAATGGAATGGAATAGAATAGAATAGAATAGAATAGAATAGAATAGAATAGAATAGAATAGAATAGGGAATAGAATAGGGAATAGGGAATAGGGAATAGGGAATGGAATCGGAATAGGGAATGGAATCGGAATGGAATGGAATGGAATGGAATGGAATAGAATAGAATAGAATAGAATAGAATAGAATAGAATAGAATAGAATAGGGAATAGAATAGGGAATAGGGAATAGGGAATGGAATGGAATAGGGAATGGAATCGGAATGGAATGGAATGGAATGGAATAGAATAGAATAGAATATGGAATGGAATGGAATGGAATGGAATGGAATGGAATAGAATAGAATAGAATAGAATAGAATAGAATAGAATAGAATAGAAGCTGGAAGGGACCTTGGAGGTCTTCTAGTCCAGCCCCTGTTCAAGCAGGAGACACCATGCCATTTTAGACAAGTGATTGTCCAATCTCTTCTTAAAAACCTCCAATGATGAAGCACCCACAACTTCTGGTGGCAAGTAGTTCCACTGGTTAATTGTCCTCACTGTTAGGGAGTTTCTCCTCAATTCCAGGTTGCTTCTCTCCTTGATTAGTTTCCGTCCATTGTTTCTTGTCCTGCCCTCTGGTACTTTGGAAAATAAGTTGACCCCCTCTTCTTTGTGGCAGCCCCTCAAATACTGAAATACTGCTATCATGTTGCCCCCTAGTCCTTCTTTTCTCTAGACTAGCCAAACCCAAATCCTGCAGCCGTTCTTCATATGTTTTAGTCTCCAGGCTTTTAATCATCTTAGTTGCTCTTCTCTGCACTCTTTCCAGAGTCTCAACATCCTTTTTGTAGTGTGGCGACCAATAGGTTGGTCTGGCGCCAAAATAACTGCCTTCTGGCTTGGCGAAGCGCGTGGAGCCGTCCAGAGCCACCCAGTTTATTTTATTTATTTTCTGTTAAATTTGGTTTCCACACTGACAACCATTGCAGCATTTCCATGGTCACGGGATCAAAATTAGCCGCTGGGCAACTGACTCATATTTAAGACGGTTGCAGTGTCCCTGGATCGTGTGATCAGCATTCGTAACCTTCCCAGCCGGCTTCCAAGAAGCAAAGTCAACAGGAGAAACCAGATTCGCTTAATGACCTCACGATTCACTTAACAACTACAGTGATTCGCTTAACAACTGTGGGGAAATAGGCTGTAATTCATTTAACAACTGCCTTGCTTAGCAATGGAAATGTTGGATTTAATTTTCTGTAGAGATTCTCAGTCATCCAGGTCCTGGTTGTCTCAAAGGTGCTTTTTTTCTTTTTGAAGACATTTCGCTTCTCATCCAAGAAGCTTCTTCAACTCTGACTGGATGGAAGAGAATGGAAGGATTTATACTCCTTGCAGACAGCTGGTCATTTGCATCCTTTAACAGATTTAACAGATTAACAGAGTTGGAAGGTACCTTGCAGGTCATCTAGTCCAACCCCCTGCCCAAGCAGGAAACCCTAACATCTGCCTCTACCTAGGATCGAACTCGCAATCTCCTGGTCGTGAGGCAAGATATCCACCTCTAGGCCACAGCAGCTGCCAGGGTTTTAAAGCAGGGATGTCAAACACAAGGCCCGTGGGGCCGGCCCTGTTAATGTAAGGGGCCGGCCCACGTCGCTTCAGTCCGGTCTACCCAATGCGAAGAGGAAACGTAGGGCCAACGTGGCTTCGGCCTGGTCTACCAAATCCGAAGAGGAAACATGCCAGCAGTTTGGGGAGTGGCATCAAGCTGGCCACACCCACCCAGTAGGCCACACCTGCCCGGGCCCCCACAGCCCTGATGCGGCCCTCAATGAAATTGAGTTTGACACCCCTGTTTTAGAGGGTCGTTGAAGCACTTGGAGGTTTATCTGGGTCAGTGGTGGGTTCCTACCGGTGCGGTGCACTCTATAGCACTGGTAGCGGCCCGCTGGTGATGTCACAGTACTGGTGCAGTCGGTTGCCGGTCGCTGGGCGCCGCCATTAAATTTTTTTTTATTATTATTTTTTTAATTTTCTTCTGCGCATGCCCAGAAGCCAAGCTTCCAGCACTGCGCATGCACTGCCTTCCTACCCCACAGTGAGTCGAAGCAGGGGAGGATGGCTGAGGGAGCCCGTGAGACGCTGAAAGAACGGGCGGCAGGAGCTATCTCAGTTCCCCTCCCTTCAGCAGTCCGAGAAGCCACGAACGTGCGGTGATGATCCCAGGCATTTTTGCACGTTTGAGGCTTCTCGAGCTGCTGAGGGGAGGGGGAACGGGCGGCAGGAGCCTAGGATCATCGAATGGGGAGAAGCATTCAGGCCGGACGGAGCCTCCTAGGAGAACCTCTGCCGTGGTCTTGCTGCTCCTGCTGCGGGGGGCTGCGTTGTGGGTGGGCAATGCCCTCCTGTTGCTCCGGCCGCTGCCAAGCTCCCGAGGCCCACGCCCACCCGGTCACATGGCTGGCAAGCCACACCCACAAAATAAGCCACGCCCACAGAGTGGTAGTAAAAAAATTAGGAACCCGCCCCTGATCTGGGTCCTCGGGGTCACCTGAGTAACCGGAAGTTGGATTCAGTTGTGGTCATAAGTGGACGATTACCTCTAGGACATTTGCGAGAGTCAATTTACTATTTAGATTAAGATTAAGGTTCCAACCATGCTAAGATGTCCACCAAAGACTCAAAGGGACCCCATGTAAATGCAAACAGCACAGAAAGGAGATCCCTTTTGATCCCTAGCAGGCGAGCCAGATTTGAGTTTAAAATGACAATTTTTAGCAGCGACTGCTGCACTCTGCCCATCCTAGCCATTTCCCCAAGCAAGGTGCCTCTATCTCCCTATCCTCATTTGACTGCAGTGGCTCCCATTATAGGCTTAAGAGCGGCTTAACACTCTCTCTCTTTTTTTGCTTCCCGGGTGGGGAATTCTTCAATATTGTAATCTGGAGCCGGGCTCAGCGATCTAATGCTTCCCATCAAATCAAAACCGTGTTCCCATTTGAGATAAGCTGAATGGGCTAATACAGGGACGAGAGAAAGGGAGAGAAGACACAGAGAGAGAAAAGAGTGAGAGAAGAGAAAAGAGGGATAGAGGAGAGAGAGAAGCGAGAAGGAAGAGAGAGAGAGAGAGAGAGAGAAGAAAGAGGAGAGAGAGGAGAGAAAAAAGGAGAGAGAGAAGAAAGAGGAGAGAGAGAGGAGAGAGAGAGGAGAGGAGAGAAAAAAGACGAGAAAGAAGAGGGAGAAAAGAGAAAGGAAGAGATGGAGGAGAGAGAAAAAGAGAAGAGAGAGAAAGAGAGGGGGATAGAGGAGATAGAGAAGTGAGAAAGAGGAGAGAGGGAGAGAAAGAGGAGAGAGAGAAACAGAGAGAGAATTTCTGTCTGAAGTTTTGATTGTAGAGCTTCAAACCCACTCTGCACTCCAAACTTTGGCGAACCCCAGCAATTATTGCTGCCCTTCAGACCACCCCTTCTGCCCCCCCCAATTCCTCCTTTCAAGCGAGCCTCGCCTGCAAGAAACGCAGCTCACTCAGCATCTCCCCCTCCTGAAGTGGCAGAGCTCGGGGTGGGGCTGGGGGCTGAGGAGGGGGTCCGCTGGGGTGGGGGCGTCCGCCCCTCTGCTGAGCCCATCTCCCTCCCCGCTGCCAATTGTCCCTTCTCTCCCAGAGCCCTTAATTGTCGCATGGAGTGTTTTTGACAATAGCCGCTTCTCCGGTGGATCAAAAGGCCGTAATTGCAAGGAGCACGGGGCTGGCTCCGAATAGCTGGCACTAACGCAGGGGTGGGTGGGGGTGGGGGGGCAAAGGCGAAGATGAAAAGCAGCGGTCTCTTCTCTGTTCTCTCTGTCACACGCATGCACAGCCCCCCCACCGACACCCCCACCAACCCCGAGCAACAGCCAAGGGGTTGGGTGGGGGACTCCTTTTTCCAAAAGCAGAGAGTTAGCCACCGCGTTCACACAACACCTTGGTCCCGATTATCCAATGACTCCAGATTATTATCAAATTCTTTTTCAAATAGTCTAGAGAAAAGGAGGACCAGGGTGACATGAGAGCAGTATTCCAGTATTTGAGGGGCTGCAGGAGAAGAGGGGGTCAGTTGTATTAACAGAGGGATACAATCTAGATCAAGGGAGGTACTAATACCACTCCGTAAAGTCTTAGTAAGGCCACACCTAAAGTACTGCATCCAGTTTTGGTCACCACACTATAAAAAGACGTTGAGACTCTAGAAAGAGTGCAGAGAAGAGCAACCAAGATGATGAGGGGACTGGAGGCTAAAACTTATGATGAACGGTTGCAGGAACTGGGCATGGCTGGTCAAGTGAAGAGAAGGACCAGGGGAGACATGATAGCAGAGTTCCAATATTTGAGGGGCTGCCACAGAGAGGAGGGGGGTCAAGCTATTCTCCAAAGCACTGGAAGGCCAGACAAGGAATAATGGATGGAAACTGAACGAAGAGAGATTCAACCTGGAAATAAGGATAAATTTTCTGAGAGTGAGAACAATCAACCCATGGAACAAAAGTTGCCTTAGGAAGTTGTGGGAGCTTCATCACTGGAAGCTTTCAAGAAGAGACTGGACAGGCCATCTGTCAGAAATGATTTAGGGTCCCCTGCTTGGGCAGGGGGGGTTGGACTAGATGACCTACAAGGTCACTTCCAAATCTATTATTCTATTCCATTCTAATTTATTGTCCAAAGCACCAGAAACAACGGATGGAAACTAATCAAGGAGAGAAGCAACCCGGAATTAAGGAAGAACTTCCTAACAGTGACAACAATTAACCAGTGGAACAGCTTGCCACCAGAAGTTGTAGGTGCTCCATCACTGGAGGTTTTTAAGAAAAGACTGGACAGCCACCTGTCTGAAATAGTATAGACTCTATACTATTTCAGACAGGTGGCTGTCCAGTCTTTTCTGGACTATAGAGTCTCCTGCGTCAACAGGGGGTTGGACTAGAAGACTTCCAAGGCCCCTTCTAACTCTACTCTGATTACTCCAGTGGTGGGTTCCTACTGGTGTGATCCACTCTATGACACCGGTGGCGGCTGACGGATTGCAAAATTTGCACGCAACGGCTCCGGTGCTGTCTTTGCCGGGCTGTGCCGCCACATTTCCCCCGTAATTTTTTGGCTTTTTTTGCTTTCTGTGCATGCGTGGAAGCAAAATCTCGCGAGGGGATGCGCGCACACGTGAGATTTCGGCGAAATTTTGCTTCCACACATGCGCGGAAGCAAAATCGCGCGAGGGGGTGCACGTGCGTAGCGCATGCGCGCAACATGGTGATGCGCGCACAGCGCACCGGTAGCAAGATAAGAGCAACCCGCCCCGTATTACTCTGTCAGCGTGCAAGGCTTGTTCAGCCTCAGCGTCATGAAACCTTCTGTGCCGGGCTCTGCCCTAGCATTAACCATCAAGGTTAATGCTAACCAAGCATAGGATTCAGGTAGTCCTCGACTTATAACCACAATTAAGCCCAAAATTTCCATTGCTAAGTGAGACAGTGGTCAACTGACTCCCCTCCTCCATTTTATGACTTTTCTTGCCACAGTTGTTCAGTTGTTAAGTTAGTATCGCGGTCGTTAAGTGAATCTGGTTTCCCCACTGATTTTGCTTGTCAGAAGGCCGCAAAAGGGGATCACATGACCCTGGGACGCTGCAACTGTCATAACTATGAATCAGTTGCCAAGCGTCTGAATTTTGATCACGTGACCATGGGGATGCTGCAACGGTCGTAAGTGTGAAAATCCATCATAAGTCCCTTTTGTCAGGGCCACTTTGCAACTTTGAATGGTCACTAAGTGAATAGTTGTAAACTGACTACCTATAGAAATTGAATAAGGCAACAAATAAGAAATAAATGAATATTCCATCCACATCCTTAATGTAACTCAAGTGCTGAGTATTTTGTTTGTTTTGCAATGGGATGTAAACAAGGCTAGAAGGGCAGCAGAGCCAGCAAGATGGCGGCTGCAGGTCAGGTGACTTGGAAGGAAGAGGAGGGGCCTTAGAATGGGCAGGGCTTGAACCTTTCAAGCCACTCCCCCACTGCTTCTCCCATAAGGACATATTGGGGAAATAAGGGGAGCATTATTCTCTATGGTCTTTCAACCTATATTTTATCCGTTCTTTTGCCGACTGTTCCCGCCACACCAAATTTGATCCCATTGTTGAATTCCAGGTAGTCCTCGACTTACAACAGTTCGTTTAGTGACCGTTCAAAGTTAGAATACTGAACAATGTAACTTAGGACCATTTTTCACAGTGACGACCTTTGCAAACTCCCTATGATTATGAGATCAAAATTGGGATGCTTGGCAACTGACTCATATTTATGACAGGGTCACGTGATCCCTTTTTGTGACCTTCTGGACAATGGGGAATCCAGATTTGCTTAACAACCAGTTACCAGCTTATCAACCGCGGTGATTCACTTAACAACTGTGGCAAGGAAGGTCATAAAATGGGGCAAAGCTCCCTTTACAAATGTCTCACTTATCAACAGAAAATTGGTGCTCAGTTGTGGTCGTAAGTCGAGGACTACCTGTATTGAGTTTGCAGCTGGACAGATCTAGCCACCTTTCCATAATCCGTTTGCCAATATTCTGCCAAAAACATCCAATATTTCCCCAATATTCTGCTATGCCGTAATCGTCCACTTACGACCATTCGTTTAGTGACTGTTCAAATTTACAACGGCACTGAAAAAAGGGGACCTATGACCGTTTTTCACACTTATGACTGTTGCAAAATCCTCACGATCACGGGGATCAAAATTCAGATGCCTGGCAACTGACTTGTATTTATGACGGTTGCAGCATCCCTGGGTCATGTGATCCCCTTTTGCGACCTTCTGACAAGCAACGTCAATGGGGAATGCCGGATGCACTTAAGCACCATGTTACTAACTTATGGAATAAATACAACAATTCATTTAACAACTGTGGCAAGAAAGATCGTAAAATGAGGCAAAATTCAGTGTTGAAGTACAGGTAGTCCTGGACATGACCACAGGGGAGTCCCCAAATTTCTGTTGCTGAGTCATTTGTTAAGTGAGTTTTGTCCCATTTTACGACCTTTCTGGCAACAGCTGTTAAGTGAACCACTGCACATGGTAATAAAATGGTTCTTAAGTGAATCTGGATTCCCCATTGCTTGTTGCAAAAGGGGATCACGTGACCCAGGGACACTGCGACCGTCATAAATAGGAACCAGTTGCCAAGCATCTGAATGTACATCATGTGACCCTGGAAATGCTGCAATGGTCGTATGTGTGAAAAGCGGTCATAAGTCAGTTTTTTCAGTGCTGTTGTAACATTGGTCACTAAACGAACTAAGTGGAGGATTACCTGTATTCAAGCACAGTACACCAAATGTTTTAAAAAAACACCCACTGTGCAAAGTTAACAGATGCTAAACTTGTTGTGTGAACGCATTAAGTGGGCTGTTTGCCTGATCTCAGTTTAAGATTTTTTTGTGTTGTGTGAATGCATATAAGTGGGCTGTTTGCCTGATCTCAGCTTTAAGATTTCCTGGGGATCCGCAAAACGGGAGAACCGAATTCTTTAACCAGGTTAGGAGTGGTGTGTGAAGGGCGTCCCTTAACTTAACCGGGATCGCAAATCCTGGATATCCTGTGCCCCTCGACCCTGATCCCGGAACCCTCCATCTTCCGGGGGGGGGGGGGGCTATTAAAACAGCTTGCCTCCAGAAGTTGTGAATGCTCCAACACTGGAAGTTTTTAAGAAGATGTTGGATAACCATTTGTCTGAAGTGGTGTAGGGTTTCCTGCCTGGGCAGGGGGCTGGACTAGAAGACCTCCAAGGTCCCTTCCAATGTTGCTGTTGCTCTTCTTCTTCTTCTTCCTCCTCCTCCTCCTCCTCCTCTTCTTCTTCCTCCTCCCCCCCTCCCCCTCCCCCTCCTCCTCCTCCTCCTTCCTCCTCCTCCTCCTCCTTCTTCTCCCTCTCCCTCTCCTTATCATCATCATCATCATGAGCATCATCATCATCATCATCATCATCATTATTATTCCCCAAGAGGGCAGACTAAAAGCCCCCCAGCCTTGCGTGCCGAGACGGAGGTCGGATCTTACCCAGAGGATTGAGCGGGTCGTGTGAACCCGTTTCACCCCCTCCCCTATGCTGGCTCTTTCGCAGACCCCCGGAGTCCCCCCCTCCCACCGCCAGCGAGGGCAGCTGTCCCCATTGAAAACGATCAAGGGCGGCGGCCGCCTCTGATCTGACGTCGAGGGCGCCTTTGATGGGCCCGCAGCCTCCGGGGGGACCCGGCAACAATGGGTCCCATTCAGCGGAGGGCAGCGCCCGGCTCCCGTCCAGAGCCTAATGAAGCGCAGCCGGGGCTGCCCCTCCGAGCGCTGGGCAGGCAGCCTCGCCGGGAGACCGCTCCCCCCGGCCCGGCCATGGGAAAAGGCGCCCCCCGTTCTCCCCCCCCTCCCCGGGCCGCGCGGGGATATATAGAGCCGCTCCCATCGCCCCGGGAAGGAAGGAAGGAAGCCGGAGCCCCGGGACATGGAGCCGCCCCTGCGCCTCCTCCTCCGCCTCCTCCTCCTGCTGCCCCGCCGGGCGGATCCGGCCCCCGCGGCCGCGCCCGGCAAGGAGCTCTTTCCCCTGCCCGCCAGCGTCTTGCGAGGTAAGAGCGGCTGGAAGGTGGCTAGTCCTCATTGAGGCCACCTGCATGCCCCCCCCCACAAGAGCTCTTCCCCCTGCCCGCCAGCGTCTTGCGAGGTAAGAGCGGCTGGAAGGTGGCTAGTCCTCATTGAGGCCACCTGCATGCCCCCCCCCACAAGAGCTCTTCCCCCTGCCCGCCAGCGTCTTGCGAGGTAAGAGCGGCTGGAAGGTGGCTAGTCCTCATTGAGGCCACCTGCATGCCCCCCCCCACAAGAGCTCTTCCCCCTGCCCGCCAGCGTCTTGCGAGGTAAGAGTGGCTGGAAGGCATCTAGTCCTCATTGAGGCCACCTGCATGCCCCCCCCCCCAAGCCTGCCAGTGTCTTGTGAGGTAAAACCAGCCAGCAGTTTTCTAGTCCTCTTGAGGCGTGTTCATGTGACACTCTGCCCGGACGAGGAGCTCTTTCCCCTGCCCGCCAGCGTCTTGCGAGGTAAGAGTGGCTGGAAGGCTGCTAGTCCTCATTGAGGCCACCTGCATGCCCACACACAAGAGCTCTTCCCCCTGCCTGCCAGCATCTTGGGATAAAAGAGCGGCTGGAAGATAGCTAGTCCTCATTGAGGCCACCTGCATGCCCCCCCCCCCACAAGAGCTCTTCCCCCTGCCCGCCAGTGTCTTGCGAGGTAAAGAGTGGCTGGAAGGCATCTAGTCCTCATTGAGGCCACCTGCATGCCCACACACAAGAGCTCTTCCCCCTGCCTGCCAGCATCTTGGGATAAAAGAGCGGCTGGAAGATAGCTAGTCCTCATTGAGGCCACCTGCATGCCCCCCCCAAGAGCTCTTCCCCCTGTCTGCCAGTGTCATGTGAGGTAAAACCAGCCAGCAGTTTTCTAGTCCTCTTGAGGCCGGTTCATGTGACACTCTGCCCGGACGAGGAGCTCTTTCCCCTGCCCACCAGAGTCTTGTGAGGTAAAGAGTGGCTGGAAGGCATCTAGTCCTCATTGAGGCCATCTGCATGCCCCCCCCCCCAAGCTCTTTCCCCTGCCCGCCAGTGTCTTGCGAGGTAAGAGTGACTAGAAGGTGTCCAGTCCTCATTGAGGCCGATCCTAACAGCTCCCTCCCTGACAAGGAGCTCTTGCCCCTGCTCACCAGCGTCTTGCAAGGTAAGAGCTACTGGCAGCCTTCTAGTTCTTATTGAGGCCAACCCACGTGACTGTCCCCAAAAGAAGTTCTTCTCCCTCCCTGTCAGCATCTTGCCAAACTAGCAGCCTTGTAGTCCTCATCGAGGCCAATCTGTGTGGTTTACCCCATACACACACCAATGAGTTCCCCCTACCTGTAAGCATTTTGCAAGGTAAGAGCAGCTGGCAGCATTGTAGTCCTCATTAAGGTCAATCCATGCAGCTCCCACTTCAGCAAGGAGCTTTTCTCACTGGCCCATCAGTGTCTTGCGAGGTAAGAGCAGCTGGCAGGCTTCTAGTCCTCATTAAGGCCAGTCTGGCCTGGCTCCTTAGACCAGCTTTGGGGTCAGTGTCCTCCAGCTGTCATTGAGGTGCACGGTCAGTCCTGTCCTTAGCAGAGCAAAGTCGCCTGGGTTGGGGGGGCGGGTTTTACTAGCAAAAACCCAAATTTCCTCTCTTTTTTTGTTTGTTCCTTGCAAGATTTTTTTAAAAAAGCAGAGAGAATGAGTGGATTCTAGGTGTGGTTGCCAAAGCGTGACAACCTGGGGGCCAAAAGGAGTTGCGATGTCTGAAGGGAAGGGTCTTAAACCCGCCATTCGTAACCCGGGAAATGTAGGAGTGGACTTCAACTCCCACAATTCCCCAAACAGGCAACCTGCTGTTTTAGAGCGCTACATTTCTCCACCCCAAAATTGGAAAATTTCACGGGATGGTTGCCGGAGAGCAGCCGGTGCTCTCTGAAAACTCAGCGGATTTGCTGGGGGTTGGGGGCGTTTAGAAGAGAGGAAATGTTGAGACCCCTTTCTTTGGCTCTGCACCACGGCTGGCCTTCTCCGTGGTCTGATACAGCCCTGGAAAACTTCCCCGCTGTGCTGTCCCATTGTGCCAGCTCTATGCTCTGTATGCCGTTCCTGTAAGACAGGGCAAACATGGCAACTGTTATGCTTTGTGGACTTCAACTCCCAGAATTCCCCAGCCAGCATCGCTGGCTGGGGAATTCTGGGAATTGAAGTCCACCAGTCTGAAAGTTGCTAAATTTGGAGAGGCCCTGCTGTAGGATATTTCCCCCTTTGAGCTGATGGGCAGGGAAGCTGGTTACACACCACGCACTGTTGCTTTGTCCACCTCTCCCCCAGCATTCTCCAGCCGCGGCACCCTGGTGCTTGAAGCTGCCATGAAGGCCGGCCTGCTTTCCCTGGATGAGGCCCTGTCGGAGCACGGCCGGCGCCTGCAGGAGTGCAAGCGGTGTGGATTCTGCCTCTCGGGGGACTGCGGGAATCGGAGCAGGCCTTGTACCCGTAAGCTGAGAGTTCCGTCCGTCCGTCCGTCCTCCCTCCTTTCTTTCCCCTCATTTCCCTTCCTTCAATCCTTCAATCCTTCTTTCTTTTTATTTCCTCCCTCACTCCCTCACTCATTTCTTTCCTCCTATTTCACTCCTTCCTTCAATCCTTCCTTCCTTCTTCCCTTCTTTCTTTCCTCTCATTTCCTTCCTCACTCTCTCACTCATCTCTTTCACCTCATTTCACTTCCTTCCTTCAATCCTTCCTTCCTTCTTCCCTTCTTTATTTCCTCTCATTTCCTTCCTCACCCCCTCACTCATTTCTTTCCCCTCATTTCACTTCCTTCCCTCAATTCTTCCTTCCTTCCCTTCTTTCTTTCTTTCCTCTCATTTCCTTCCTCACTCCCGCACTCATTTCTTTCCTCTCATTTCACTTCCTTCCTTCAATCCTCCCTTCCTTCCTTCTTCCCTTCTTTCTTTCCTCTCATTTCCTTCCTCTCTCCCTCACTCATTTCTTTCCTCTCATTTCACTTCCTTCCTTCCTTCAATCCTTCTTTTCTCCCTTCTTTCTTTCCTCTCATTTCCTTCCTCTCTCCCTCACTCATTTCTTTCCTCTCATTTCACTTCCTTCCTTCCTTCAATCCTTCTTTTCTCCCTTCTTTCTTTCCTCTCATTTCCTTCCTCACTCCCGCACTCATTTCTTTCCACTCATTTCACTTCCTTCCTTCAATCCTCCCTCCCTCTCCCTCCTTTCTTTCCTCTTATTTCCCTTCCTTCCTTCAATCCTTCTCCTCTCCCTCCTTTCTTTCCTCTTATTTCCCTTCCTTCCTTCAATCCTTCCTTCCTTCTTTCTTTTCTCTCATTTCCTTCCTCACTCCCGCACTCATTTCTTTCGTCTCATTTCACTTCCTTCCTTCAATCCTCCCTCCCTCCCTCTCTCCTTTCTTTCCTCTTCTTTCTCTTCCTTCCTTCAATCCTTCTTCTCTCCCTTCTTTCTTTCCTCTTATTTCCCTTCCTTCAATCCTCCCTCCCTCCCTCCTTTCTTTCTTTCCTCTTATTTCCCTTCCTTCCTTCAATCCTTTTGTCTCCCTTCTTTCTTTTCTCTTATTTTCCTTCCTTCCTTCAATCCTTTTGTCTCCCTTCTTTCTTTTCTCTTATTTTCCTTCCTTCCTTCAATCCTTCTTCTCTCCCTTCCTTCTTTCTTTCCTCTCATTTCCTTCCTCACTCATTTCTTTCATCTCATTTCAGTTCCTCCCTCCCTCCCTCCCTCCCTCCCTCCCTCCCTCCCTCCCTCCCTCCCTGTACTTTAATACTGCCTTGCTCCACAAAGACTGCTGGCTGTGTTCAATGAAAGCAATAACCCAGCTAACAAGAGTCCATCGCAACAGCGCAAGAGGACGTCACCGGTTCTCGGGAGACCTCTGGTCACTGTCCTGTTTACAGCAGGGTGCAGGGATGTTCAGTTGCAACCCAAGACTTTCTGACACGCTTCCAATTTTGCGATTCCAGCTCTCCAGATTTTGCATGGCACGTGGCCCCAAGCTTGGATCTCCCCCCCAAAAAACCTCAAATTCTTGTCCAAAACGCTCCCTGTCCCTGCTGAGTTTTGCACACCGAACAGGCCGATTTGATCCTTTTGAAAGTGCAACAACTTTCTTCCCCTTTCACTGCACTGTTTTCTTATCCCTGGGGTTGTGCCAGGGGGTCGGTGCAAATCCCTCCTCCCATTCCCCTCGAACCAGCCACCAACGTGGACTCCCCAGGGATAAACGTACAGATGGATCACATGAACGTCCTTAGGACGGGCAGCAGCAACACGTCAATTGTGACATGACACCGGTGACACTAATGGTTCAAGTTAAATTATCCGGCCGACGTCATATATGACACCCTCATGTCTTCTGTGGGTTGCCCACGGATGGACTGAGTGCCTGACCCACATAGAGGCTACTAGCATTACTTTTGGAGTCCCCAAAGGCCGGGAAAAAAGAGAAAATGGACGGAAAATGTAGAGCTTTTAATTTACCTATTTTTTCCTTAAACCTTCTAAAACAGACCCCCTTTCAGCCCTCAGATTCCCTGAAACCCTCTTTTAAAAAGTTCTGGTGATTTATGGCAAACCAGAATTAATTCTTTCCATCAGGGATGTTCCATTCTGAAGTTTCAGAAGTTTACCTCAGGACCCTCAGTTCCCCCCTTAAAATTGCCTCAGAAAATGCACTTGGCGGCACGCTACAGCAGTCGCCTTATTTCCGTTTAATTAATGCAATATTCCACTGAAATTAAATTAAAGGCAGCATAGGTTTCCCTCTGGATGTCTTCCTTTCCAACCTCACCCCCTCGCTCTCAGTCCCCGGCACACCTTCCACACGAACGATTAATCCAAGGAGTCCTTGAATTACGACCACAATTGAGCCCGAAATTTCTGTGGCTGAGTGAAACATTTGTTCAGTGAATTTTGTCCCATTTTATGACCTTTCTCGCCGTGGTTGTTAAGCGAATCACCGCAGCTGTTAAGTTAGTCACATGGTCGCTAAATCTGGCTTCCCCATTGGCTTTGCTTGCCGGAAGGTCGCAAAAGGGGGAATTGCGTGACCTGGGGACATTGCAACCGTCATAAGTATGAACCCAAGCGTCTGAATGTTGATCACATAACCACGGGGATGTTGCAATGGTCGTAAGTGTGAAAAAGTGTCTAAGTCACTCTCTTCAGTGCTGTTGTGACTTCGAACGGTCACTAAACGAACTGTTGTAAATTGAGGATTACCTGTACATAAAAATTGTGGTTTGCGCATTCTTTTCACAGCATTGAATGCTGGTTGTGTAGGAGGGCTGCAGGGGGGACGTTGTTCATTTTGTGTTGTTGCCTTATTCACTTGCAGAGCCGGGAAACGATGCGGAGGATTCGAACTCAGTGGCCGATCAGCCTGTTCCAGGTTAGAGCAGCTTGGCACGAATGACACCTGTCCTCAGGTAGTTCTCGACTTACGACCACAATGGAGCCCAAAATTTCCCATTGCTAAGCGAGACATTCGTTCAGTGAGTTTTGCCCCATTTTACAACCTTTCCAGCCACTGTTGTTAAGCGAATCACTGCAGTGCATAAGTGAGTAACCCGGTTGTTAAGTGAATCTGGCTTCCCCGTTGACTTTGCTTGACAGAAAGTCGCAAAAGGGGATCACGGCACGACCCCGGGATGCTGCAACGGGTGTAAGTCTGAACCAGTTGCCAAGCACCTGAATTTTGATCACGTGACCCCGGGACACTGCAACCGTCATAACTACGAATCAATTGCCAAGCGTCCCAATTTCGATCACACGACCGTGAGGATGCTGCAAAGGTTGTGAAAAACGGTCGTAAGTCACTTCCATCAGTGCCGTCGTAACTGTGAAAGGAACTGTTGTTAGTCGAGGGACTACTGGTAATAGGAAGTATCGCCCAGTGGGTGGAGGGCATACGAGAATCCCGCGACATTCATCTGCTTGTGTGTGCGTGTGAGGTTGGATCGCATGCGGCGCGATGGCACCATTCTCTTTCGCAGCCTCTGGTCCTCAGCGGGGATCCGGAGAAACAGACCGGACTGATGCGCCAGTTTTGCTCCCCCGCTGTTTTCGTTTTAGGAGCGAGGTCAGCGTTGGGTCTGAAGGGGCCGCCAAGCTGAATGCCGACCTTACCGGACTGTCCAGTCACCTTCTTAATGGGGATTAAGCTTGACAGGGAGGGAGCAGAAGGATCCTTGTGCTCTGGCAGCATCCAGCTGCTGTCCAGCTTTCCATCTCAGAGCCAAATAGATTTACTATCTTTAGTATTTAATAATAATAATAACAACAGAGTTGGAAGGGACCTTGGAGGTCTTCTAGTCCAACCCCCTGCCTAGGCAGGAAACTTACACTACTTCAGACAAATGATTATCCAACATCTTCTTAAAAACTTCCAGTGTTGGAGCATTCACAACTTCTGGAGGCAAGCTGTTCCACGGATTAATTGTTCTAACTGTCAGGAAATTTCTCCTTAGTTCTAAGTTGCTTCTCTCCTTGATTAGTTTCCACCCATTGCTTCTTGTTCTATCCTCAGGTGCTTTGGAGAATAGTTTGACTCCCTCTTCTTTGTGGCAACCCCTGAGATATTGGAACACTGCTATCATGTCTCCCCTAGTCCTTCTTTTCATTAAACTAGACATACCCAGTTCCTGCAACCGTTCTCCGTATGTTTTAGCCTCCAGTCCCCTAATCCTCTTTGTTGCTCTTCTCTGCACTCTTTCTAGAGTCTCAACATCCTTTTTGCATCGTGGCGACCAAAACTGAATGCAGTATTCCAAGTGTGGCCTTACCAAGGCATTATAAAGTGGTATTAACACTTTACGTGATCTTGATTCTATCCCTCTGTTAATGCAGCCTAGAACTATGTTGGCTTTTTTGGCAGCTGCTGCACACTGCTGGCTCATATTTAAATGGTTGTCGACTAGGACTCCATGATCCCTCTCACAGTTACTACATATTTACTAAAACAGCATCTAGAACAGGGATGGGCAATTAATTTTCCTCACATAGCAACAGGAATAACGTTCAGGCTTGTCTGTGGGCGTGTTCTGACCCAGCTCCCCAAATATGACAAACCTTCTGTATTTAACTCAAAAGATTCCTTTATTAGGAACGCCGGCAGCCCCGGCAAAAAGTTTCTCTCTCACCGCAGGCTAAGAAGTCCGTCCATCCGGGAGATGAATTGTTATCTGCCACACCTATTCATCTCCGCCCCCTGCCTTTTCTCCCCAGAGCTAGGGTGGGGCTTCATAAGCAGCGGTGGCTCTTCCGTCCCAAGGACCGTCCCATAGATTTCCACTGCTCTCCTCTCCTCTGCCTTCTGCGCATCCGCGCGTCAGGCACTGGACCCAGATGTTCCTCCTCTTCCTCATCAGCCACCTCCAGACCTGGGGGCTGTAGACTCTCCACCTGAGGGCTGACGGACAGCCCATGCTCCACCTCTGTCTCTCTCTCTCTGACAGCTCCATTCCCTCTTCCCCCTCGGAGGTCTCAGGTAGCCTGGATGCTGGCTCTGACTCCCCCTCCTCCCCCTCCTCCTCCTCTGATCTGGCTGCTGGAGGGGCCGGTGGCCAACAGGCCACAACAGGGTATTCCTCAACCTACGACCACAATTGAGCCCAACATTTCTGTGGCTAACTGAGATATCTGTGGGGATGTTGAAACAGTTGTAAGTGTGAAAAAACGGTCGTAGCTCCCCCTTTTCAGTGCCGTTGTAACTTTGAATGGTCACTAAGTGAACGTGGACGTAAGTTGACGACTGCCCGCATAGCAGAATATTGGGAAACAGATTATGGACAGGTGGTTGGATCTGTCCCTCTGCAAACCTAATGCCGATAGTCTTCGACTTGCGACCGCAATTGAGCCCCCAATTTCTGTGGCTAAACGAGACATTTGTAAAGTGAGCTTTGCCCCATTTTACGACCTTTCTGGCCATGTTTGTTAAGTGAATCAGTGTAATTGTGAAGTTAGGGTATATGGTTGTTAAGTGAATCTGGCGTCCCCCGTTGAGTTTGCTCGTCAGACGGTCGCAGAAGGGGATCACGTGACCTTGGGACACAGGAACGGTCGTAAGTATGAACCAATTGCCAAGCGTCTGAATTTTGATCACATGATCGTGGGGCTCCTACAAAGGTCATAAGTGTGAAAAATGGTCATAAGTCACTTTTTTGGGTGCCGTATCTTTGAAAGGTCACTAAATGAACTGTTGTAAGTCGAGGACTACCTGCAATGCAGTTGTACAAATAGTCCACGACTTACAACTGTTCATTTAGTGACCAAACTTACAACGGCACTGAAAAAAGTAACTTAGGAGCTTTTTTCACACTTATGACCGTCACAGCGTGCTCATGGTCGCGTGATCAAAATCCAGACGCTTGGCAACTGTCTCATATTTACGACGGTTGCAGTGTCCCGGGGTCGTGTGATCCCCTTTTGTGACCTTCTGGCAAGCCAAGGGGGAGACTAGATTCACTTAACAACCAGGTTACCAACTTAATGACTGCAGTGATTCACTGGACGACGATGGCAAGAAAGGTCGTAAACGGGGGCAAAATTCGCTCAACAATTGCTTAGCAACAGAAATTTTGGGCGGTCACAAGTCGAGGACCGCCTATTATATGGAAAATTTCCTGTAATTACATTTAAAACTATTTGCATGTCATCAAAGCTTCTGTATAAAGCTTTACTGGGATCTTGTATGTATTCATTTATTTTTCAAATGTCCACCTGCACACTTCCAATCTAATAATAGTCCTCAACTTATGACCACAATTGAGCCCAAAATTTCTGTTGCTAAGTGAGACATTTGCTCAGTGAGTTTTGCCCCATTATAGGACCTTTCTTGCCAAGGTCGTTAAACGAATCAATGCAGTTCTTAAATTAGTAACACGGTTGTTAAGTGAATCTGACTTCCCCATTGACTTGGCTTGTCAGAAGGTTGCAACTCTGAGTCAGTTCCCAGGCATCCAAATTTTGATCACATGACCATGGGGAATGCTGTGTAACATAACGGTCGTAAGTGTGAAAAAACGGTCCTACGTTCCTTTTTTCCCAGTGGCGTCGTTGAAATTGGCATATGTGGGACTGATTGGGGTAGATTGTAGGAGTGATACCGAAATATAATTTTATCATATTTTATTTATCTCTCTATATTATTGTATTTTGTTCCAATTTCATTTTGAAAATTGTATTTTATTCCCATTTCATTTTGAAAATTGTATTTTGTTCCAATTTCATTTTAAACTGTATTTTATCCAATTCCATTTGAACATTGTTTTCATCAGATTCTTAGTAATAATTCGTGTCTGGAACTCTGCACTTTGATATGGCTCAAGGGCTAATCAGTAAAGTAAACTCAGCTAAACAGTGGCGTCGTAACTTCGAACAGTCACTAAATGAACTGTCGTCAGTTGAGGACTACCTGTACTGACAGATGTTGGAGGGGACTTGTTGGGTAAAACATCAAAGGTGTTTGTGGTATTCCTCAGCAGAGCCAGGGTTCGAATTTTACATTCTGTGCAATCATACCTTGTAAAGTACAGTAATACAGATTAGAGCCAGAGGAATTCTAAGATGTAAACAAAAATGCCATTTAACAGGCAGCCCATCTGTTAAAGCATCTGCTTGCTATTTAATAAGCTCTAGTTTTAATGTCGCTTTTCCCAACCTGATGTACAGGGGGTCCTCGACTTACTACCAAATTGGGACCCGAATTCCTTAACTCAGCAAAGGGGTGATTAAGAGAGTCGGCCCCAATTTTATAACCTTTTAGTCGGCTGCAGTTCTTAAGCGGATCGTGCAGTCGTTAAATGAATCTGCCTTCCCCGTTATGAACCGGTTCGCCCTGGTTGTTAAGGGAATGGTTGCAGTTCTTAATTGGATCGTGCAGTCGTTAAACGAATTCGGTTCCCCCGTTACGACCTGGCTTGTCAGAAGGTCGCAAAAGGGGATCACGTAACCCAGGGCCACGGCAACCATCATAAAAAAGAGCCCGTTGACAAGCATCCAAATTTAAATCACGTGACTGCGGGGATGCTTCAAAGGTCATAACTCTGAAAATGGTCATAAGTCGCATTTTTCAGTGCCGTTGTAACTTTGAATGGTCACTAAATGAACTGTAGTAAATTGAGAACTAACTGTATTTTGCTTTGTTCCTTGATGATTTAGCCTCTAATCCAGTGGTGGGTTCCTACCGGTGCAGTCCACTCTTTCACACCGGTAGCGGCGGGCTGGTGATGTCATCAAGAAGCTACTGACCCCGGTGCGGTCGGTTGCCGGTGCCTAGGAGCCGCCATCTTTTTTGCGAATTTTTCGGCGATTTTTTGCTTCTACGCATGCACGGAAGCAAAATCTCGTCAAAATCTCGTGAGGGGACATGCGCGTGCATGAGATTTCAGTGAGATTTTGCTTCCGCGCATGCGCAGAAGCAAAAAATTGACGAAATCATGTGCGCATCCCCTCGTGAAATTTCAGTGCAATTTTGCTTCCGCACATGCGCGGAAGCAAAATCGCGTAAGGGGGTGTGCGTGCCCAGTGTGCATGTGCACGAAACGTGGTGATGTGCGCACAGCGCACCGGTAGCAAGATAAGTGAGCAACCCACCCCTGCTCTAATCCAGTGTTTCCCAAGCTTAACTATTTTAAGATGTGTGGACTACAACTCCAGAATGCCCCAGCCAGCAATGCTGGCTAGGGAATTCTGGGAATTGTAGTCCACACATCTCTAAAGTGCTAAACTTAGGAAACACTGCTCTAATCTTAACTCACTCCTATTACTTACTGGTTGTATACTTAGTCCTCGATTGTTCATTTAGTGACCAAAGTTATCACAGCGCTGAAAAAAATAACTTATGATCGTTTTTCCACACTTACAACCATTGTAGCATCCCCAGGATCAAGTGATCAACAGTCAGACGCTTGGCAACTGGTTCATATTTACGACAGGTGCGATGTCCCGGGGTCCTGTAATCCCCTTTTGCGACCTTCTGACAAGCAAAGTCCACAGGGAAGCCGGATTCACTTAACAACCAGGTTACTAAGTTATCAACCGCAATAATTCACTTAACAACTGTACGGCGAGGAAAGTCGTAAAATGGGGGCAAAACCCGCTTAACGAATGTCTCGCTTAAGAACAGAAATTTTGGGCTCAATTATGGTGGTAACTCGAGGAAGCAAGATTCACTTAACAACCGTGTTATTAACTTAACAACCACTGTGATTCACTTAACAACCATGGCGAGAAAGGTGGTAACATGGGGCAAAACTCACTTAACAAACGTCTCGCTCAGCAACATCAATTTGGGGCTCAATAGTGGTCATAAGTCGAGGACTACCTGTATTCTGCAAGGCCGGAACATGGGTTAATTCTGACACCCGGTCCGATGGGTTGTGTGAATATGAATGTTTAGCTTGGGGATCTGAGAGCTGATTCTGACATCCTTTAACCGGTTACTGGAATCTAACTTTTTCTGCAGAATCCTGTGGGCACCGCGGGCTCCCTGCCCCCAACGTGACTCTGCCGAAGGGGAAGATTGTGGGGGGCAGCCGTGCAAAGCCGGGGGCCTGGCCGTGGCTGGTGTCGGTGCTGCTGAACGGAGAGCTGATGTGCAGTGGGGTGCTGGTGGGCAGCGCTTGGATTGTCACAGCTGCCCACTGCTTCACCGGGTAAGGCCGAGGGCTCCTGTCTCTACGGAAGGGATCAGGGAGGCCATCCAGTCCAACCCCTGCTGAGGGTGGGTCCACAAAAGTCTCTGTGATAGAGGACCCAACGAATTCTCTTTGAAGAACTCATTGCTTTCATGTGGCGGGCTGTTCCACCAGCTCCTTCCATCGCTTGCCTCTATTTCTTATTCCGTTCTCCCCTTTTTCTCTCCTCTCTTCCCTCATGTGGTCTTATAATGCCTTGGTAAGGCCACACTTGGAATACGGCATCCAGTTTTGGTTGCCACGATGTAAAAAAGATGTTGAGACTCTAGAAAGAGTGCAGAGAAGAGAAACCAAGATGGTTAGGGGACTGGAGGCTAAAACATACGAAGAACGGTTGCAAGAACTGATCATGGCTAGTCTAGTGAAGAGAAGGACCAGGGCAGAGGTGGGTTCCTGCCTGTTCTAACCGGTTCTTTGGAACTGTTAGTAAACCAGTGATGACGTCACGAAGCCGGTTCTGTTGGTGCCGGTCCGTGGGCGCCGCCATCTTGAATTTTGCTTCTGCGCAGAAGCTATTTTTTTTTATTGCTGCGGGCGCGTGAAGCAGGTGTGCGTGCGCCCGGTGCAACCCTGAGCAAACTGGCAGCGAAAGGATCCACAACCCACACCTGGACCAGGGGTGACGTGATAGGAGTCTTCCAATATTTGTGGGGCTGCCACAGAGAGGAAGGAGTCAAGCTATTTTCCAAAGCAAAGGTCTCCAACCTTGGCAACTTTAAGCCTGGCGTACTTCAACTCCCAGAATTCCCTGGCTGGGGAATTCTGGGAGTTGAAGTCCGCCAGGCTTAAAGTTACCAAGGTTGGAAACCTCTGCTCCAAGCACCTGAAGGCAGGACAAGAAGCAATGGATGGGAATTAATCAAGGAGAGAAACAACCTAGAACTAAGGAGGAATTTCCTGACAGAGAACAGTTAATCAGTGGAACTACTTGCCACCAGAAGTCGTGGCTGTTCAATAATTGGAGGTTTTAAAGAAGAAATTGGACAACCACTTGTCTGAAATGGTGTAGGGTTTCCTGCTTGAGCAGGGGGTTAGACTAGAAGACCTCCAAGGTCCCTTCCAGCTCTGTTATTCTGTTAACCAAAGCCCACCCAAGTTTTAATTCCTGGGGAATTCTGGGAGTTGAAGTCCACAAGTCTTAAAATTGCCATGTTTGGAGCTTCCTAGTTTAGGGGAACGTAATGACTCTAGGCAGATGACTTGCTTAACTCTGACCCCAGCTCTGCTACTCTTCTCCTATACCCCAGGCATTTCCTTGTGGTGCCCATCCAAATAATAAACAGGGCCCAACCCAGAGGTGGGATTCAGCAGGTTCTGACCAGTACTGGAGAACCGGTAGCGGAAATTTTGAGTAGTTTGGAGAACCGGTATAAATACCACCTCTGACTGGCCCCGCTCCCATCTATTCTCTGCCTCCCGAGTCCCAGCTGATCGGGAGAAAATGGGGATTTTGCAGTAACCTTCCCCTGAAGTGGGGAGGAAGTGGGGATTTTGCAGTAACCTTCCCCTGGGGTGGGATGGGATGGAGATTTTGCAGCATCCTTCACAGGGGTGGGGTCCAACTTACCTCGCTGCCGGTTCGCTCCCTCCCGTGCTGCGTTGGCATGCGCAGTAATGAAAAATCTGAAAATAATAATTAAAAAAAACAAAGCCCCAAAAAAGATGGCAACCACATGCACAGTGCCGGAACTCGGCTTCTGCGCATGCTCAGAAGGAAAAAATAATAATTCAAAAAATTCAAAAAATAAAAATAAAAAAAAAGATGGCGGCGCCCACGGACCGGCACCAACCGATCCGGTTCGGTGATGTCATCGTGATGTCACCAGCAGGTTGCTACCGGTTCGGGCGAACTGGTCCGAACCGGGAGGAACCCACCCCTGATCCATCCCCTGCCACACCCACTAAGCCACGCCCACAGAACCGGTAGTAAAAAAAATTGAATCCCACCACTGCCCCAACCTGTTTCACTTGCAAGACCGGGTGTTGATGACATTTTGGGCTGGGGGCAACTATCAGAGATCCTAAGCTCAGACCATTCTATAGGGCCGTGATAGCGAACCTGTGATACGTGGGGCGCGCGCGCATTGCATTATGGGTGCCGGCACGCGTGCGTGCTGTCGCGCGTGTGTGCGCGCTTTTGGCACGCAACAAGAAAAAGGTTAGCCATCACTGCTACAGGGAGAGAAAAACAGGTAGTCCTTGACTTACAACAGTTTCATTTAGTGACCATTTGAAGTGACAATGGGATTGAAAAAAGGGACTTATGACTGTTTTTCAGACTTAGGACCGTTGCAGCATCCCTGCGGTCACATGATCAAAATTCAGATTATTTGGCAACTGGTTCACATTTACGACGGTTGCAGTTTCCTGAGGTCAGGTGATGACTTTTTGCAACCTTCTGAGAAAGCAAAGTCAAGATTCACTTAACAACCATGTTACTGACTTCAGAACTGCAGTGATTCGCTTAACAATTGTGGCAAGAAAGGTGGTAAAAGGGGACAAAAAATAATTTAACAAATGTCTCGCTTAGTAACAAACATTTTGGGCTCAATTGTGGTCGTAAGTCAAGGACTACCTGGACCTGTGCTAACACCTGCGTCAGGGTGGACAAGGCAGGGGAGAAGCACAGTTATGGGGTGCCGAATTCTACATTTTCCTGGTTTCTCTTCTGCCGGTAGAAGCCGAAATGAGCTGGCCTGGTCCGTGGTCCTGGGTGACTATGATCTAAGCAAGCGGGATGAAAGCGAACAGGTGGTGCCCGTCAGCCGCATCCTGCCGCACCCCAAGGTGAGTCTGGGGTCTGATCCTGCCCATCATTTGCAGAGTAGAGTAGAGTAGAGTGGAGAAGAAAAAAGAGAAGAGAATAGAGAATAGAAGAGAACAGAAGAGAAGAGAGAAAATAGAGAAGAGAAGAGAGAAGAGAATAGAAGAGAAGAGAAAATAGAAGAGAATAGAAAGTAGAAGAGAATAGAAAATAGAAAATAGAATTGAATAGAAAATAGAATAGAAAATAGAGAATAGAATACAAAGAGAATAGAATACAAAATAGAAAATAGAATAGAATAGAAAATAGAAAATAGAATAGAAAATAGAATAGAAAATAGAATAGAAAATAGAATAGAGAATAGAGAATAGAGAATAGAGAGTAGAATAGAAAATAGAATAGAGAATAGAGAATAGAATAGAACAGAACAGAACAGAACAGAACAGAACAGAATAGAATAACTAGAATAGAATTAACTTTATTGTCACTTTGCATGTACACTAATCGGCATACATTAAAATGAAATTTCATTGCATACAGCTCTTAAAGGGTCACCACCTCCAATATACACTACATAAACATGACAAGATAAACAAACAAACAAACAAACAAATACAAAATTATGCATATGCCCACATATATTATATGACACAGAGAAACCACACAGTCTAGTTCAGATGTATCCATGTACATGGTACATGATCCCCATGGGTGCTTGGTGCTCTTTTCCCCCATTGCAACGACCGGTTTCTCTTTCCGTAGTTTGACCCAAAGACTTTCCACGCAGATGTGGCTTTGCTGGAACTGAGCGCTCCCGTGCGCCCCTCGGCCTGGGTGAACCCCGTGTGCCTCCCGGAACGGTCCGCGGAGATGAGCCTGGAGGTCCTCTGCTATATCATCGGCTGGGGCTCGCTCTATGAAGGTAATGGTGGGGCTGGGGCCGCAGTGGTGGGTTCCTACTGGTACGGTCCACTCTATAGCACCGGTAGCGGCCCGCTGGTGATGTCACAGTACCGGTGGGGTCGGTTGCCAGTGCCTGGGCGCCGCCATTTTTTAAAAAAAATTTTTTAAATTTTTTAAAAAAAATTTCTTCTGCGCATGCCCAGAAGCTGAGCTTCCGGCACTGCACATGCGCTGCCTTCCTACCCCACAGTGAGTCCAAGCAGGGGAGGATGGCTGAGGGAGCGCGTGAGACGCTGAAAGAACGGGCGGCAGGAGCTATCTCCATTCCCCTCCCTTCAGCAGTCCGAGAAGCCACGAACGCGCGGTGATGATCCCAGGCATTTTCACACGTTTGAGGCTTCTCGAGCTGCTGAGGGGAGGGGGAACGGGCGGCAGGACCTATCTCAGTTCCCCTCCCTTCAGCAGTCCGAGAAGCCACGCCCACCCAGTCACATGGCTGGCAAGCCACGCCCACCTGGTCACATGGCTGGCAAGCCACACCCAATAAGCCACGCCCACAGAGTGGTAGTAAAAAAATTAGGAATCCGCCCCTGGCTGTGGGACTCGGAGGTCAAGACCCTCTGCTCCCTTTGAGACAGCTTGGATTAAGGCCACGAAGCCTTGCAGGCCAATAATGGCCCAAAAGGCCTGAAAAGAGCCCCAAATGGCCTGAAAATGGCCCGAAAGATAACCGGAAAATGGGCCGGAAACAGCCTGAAATATGGCCTGGTTTTTTGCCATTTTCAGGCCTTTTTCCCGCGCTCCGGTGCCTGCGAAGACCAGCTGGCCGGCGCATCAGAAACCATAAGAGCAGCTGGCGACATTGCGTGGGCCCACAGAGAGGGCTCTGCGTGGCATAGGTTCACCATCACGGTCCTAACAGATTTTCTGTCCACCCTGCTAGGTGAACCAGACCCGAAACGTATCTAAATGAGCTAAATCTACTTTTATGTCATGCTCAGTTGACAGAATCTTGCAAGTCTGAAAGCACAAACCTATTAAATGTTTATTTATTAAATGTAGTCCTTGACTTACAACCAGTCATTTAGTGACCATTAGAACAGCATTGGAAAAAAAATGACACGATCATTTTTCACGCTTATGACCATTGCAGCATTCCTGTGGATCAAAATTGGGACCGCAGGGGCAAGTAAATCATATTTATGAGAGCTTCAACTTCTCCGGCTGCTCATGAAATCCGGACCTGGATCAGAGGAGGAAGGGAAGAGTTGAAATTGTCCTCTTGTAATGTCTCATCTGGTGCTCAGTTACCTTTTGCACACCTGCCAAGGGGGAGAGAACCAGCAGGGATGGTCTCTGGGCAGCGAGGCCAATCATGCGTCCATCTGCTTCTCTCCTAGACGGGCCGCCTGCTGAGGTCGTCATGGAAGCTCGGGTGCCCATCCTGGCCCAAGACCTGTGCCGTGGGGCTCTAGGGAGCCAGCTAGTGAGCAGTGCCATGTTCTGCGCTGGGTACCTCTCTGGCGGCATTGACTCTTGTCAGGTGAGGGTCCGAGAGAGAGAGGGGCCTGCAGGTAAGGGACGTGATGGTCACTTCCTGCCCGGTGGGGGCTGGTGGAGGCAGTGGCAAAGGTTATGGGCTAGGATCATAGAGACTCAGGTCCTAGACCAAGGGTGGGCAACTACCAGTATTTAATTTAATTTAATTTAATTTAATTTAATTTAATTTAATTTAATTTAATTTAATTTAATTTAATTTAATTTAATTTAATTTAATTTAATTTAATTTAATTTAATTTAATTTAATAATTTAAAATTTAATTTAATAATTTAATTTAATTTAATTTAATTTAATTTAATTTAATTTAATTTAATTTAATTTAATTTAATAATTTAATTTAATTTAATTTAATTTAATAATTTAATTTAATTTAATTTAATTTAATTTAATTTAATTTAATTTAATTTAATTTAATTTTTTAATTTAATTTAATTTTTTAATTTAATTTAATTTAATTTAATTTAATTTAATTTAATTTAATTTAATTTAATGGATTTCTATGCCGCCCACTCCCTGGGGACTCTGGGCGGCTCACAGCATGTTAGATTCCATTACAAGTAAAATGCAATAATTAAAATATAAACAATATCAATACAATAATTAAAAAATACAACAAATACACAAGTTAAAAAGAGTATCTCATTACCATCATGGGGGGAGACCCTTATTTCATCTAATTGGTCCCACTTTCACCCCGCCTGCCGGAAGAGCCAAGTTTTTATTGCTTTCCGGAAGGCCAGTAGGGTAGGAATGGCCCTGATCTCCAGGGGAAGCTGGTTCCACAGGGAGGGAGCTCCCACAGAGAAGGCCCTCCCCTCGGCCCCACCAGCCGACATTGTTTGGTCGACGGAACCTGGAGGAGGCCGACTCTGTGGGCCCTAACCGGTCGTATGGAGGTATGGAAGTATGGCTCCTTTATGACTTGTGGACTTCAATTCCCAGAATTCCTGAGACACCATGCCTGGCTCAGGAATTCTGGGAATTGAAATCCACATGTCATAAAGAAGCCATAGTTTCCAACTCTATCCTAGACTATTCTCAGCCATGATGATCCGATAGTATTAATTTGTACAATTTGAGATTAATTCTTGGGACACAGATCTGTTCTCCTTCTGCTCTGGACATGCAACCGTTTCTCCTTTCAGGGGGACTCGGGAGGGCCCCTGATGTGCTGGGACCCTTCGCTGGAGCGCTACGTCTTGCACGGAATCACCTCCTGGGGCTCCGGCTGCGGGGAGCGTGGGAAACCGGGAGTGTACACTCGCATCACTGCCTTTGCAGACTGGATCCGACAACAGATGGAGAGTGAGTGCCCGGGGCTGCCTTTCTCCAACCTCACCAGCAGGGGGCAGAGTAGACCAAAGAGCTGGATCAATGAGTCTCAAGTTTGAGATGGGTGGACTTCAAGTCCCAGAATTCCCCTGCATAACAGAATAACAGAGTTGGAAGGGACCTTGGAGATCTTCTAGTCGAACCCCCTCCTCAAGCAGGCAACCCTAGCTCATTTCGGACAAGTAGCTGTCCAGTCTCTTTTTAAAACCTCCAATGTTGGAGCACCCACAACTTCTGAAGTAGTTCTGTTGATTAATTGTTCTCACTGTTATAAAGTTTCTCATTATTATAGGTTGCTTTTCTCCTTGATTAGTTTCCACCCATTGCTTCTTGTCCTGCCCTCAGGTGTTTTGGAGAATAGCTTGACTTCCTCTTCTTTATGGCAATCCCTGAGATATCGGAACACTGCTAACATGTCACCCCTAGTCCTTCTTTTCATTAAACTAGACATGCCCAATTCCTGCAACCGTTCTTCATATTTTAGCTTCCAGGCCCCTAAGAGTGATTTTCTCTTTCTAGAGTCTCAACATCTTTTTTACATCGTGGCGACCAAATCTGAATGCAGTATTCCAAGTGTGGCCTTACCAAGGCATTATAAAGTGGTATTAACACTTCACGTGATCTTGATTCTATCCCTCTGTTAATGCAGCCTGGAACTGTGTTGGCTTTTTTGGCAGCTGCAGCACACGGCTGGCTCATATTTAAGTGATTGTCCGCTAGGACTCCAAGATCCCTCTCACAGTTACTACTGTTGAGCCAGGTACCACATATACTGTACCTGTGCATTTGGTTTTTCTTGCCTAAGTGTAAAATCTTTTTTTTCTCACCATTGGATTTCATTTTGTTAGGTAGGGCTGGCTGGGGAATTCTGGGAGTTGAAGTCCACCCATCTTAAACTTGACAAGGATTGCTTGCAAAGACCAAAACCTTGTCAGGCAGTGATTTTATATTGCCTGTTACATGTATATGCAGGGGAGATGCATCCCTATCAAATATAATGGTTTATTCCTGAGCACGTGATTAATATGTTCCTAGTACGCATGTGTACATTCCTTTCTTTTGTTCCTCCCTTCTTCTTCTGCTTCTGTAAGGAGCAAGACCTATGTTTATAGCCAGGATGTGATTTATTTGTTTTTGTACCGAAATAAATATTTTATACCTTAGTATTTAAACTGCGGTTTTCTTTCTATAATGTCAGAGTTTCAGGAAAAGATCTATTTCGCCTCTGATGAGAGTAATTCTTATCTAACAAACCTAGTTTAGCCAAACCCACAATCCATGACGGCGCAGTGATTAAAATGTAGTATGGCAGCCTGACTCTGCCCACTGCCAGCAGTTCGATCCTGACCAGCTTAAAGTTGACTCAGTCTTCCATCCTTCCGAGGTCGGTGCCTCCCAACTGCCCTCCGTTCTCCTCCCACTCAGGATCTCCTTCCAGCCGGGAGCCCAGCTGTTCAGAGTGGCTGGCTGTTGTTCGGAATCCGGGAGACAAACAGCTGGCAGAAATCCGTCGTTTATGCGCCTTCTATGTGCAGCCCTGCGCCCGGTCGCCCAGCCCAGCAGCTTGTGCCCAGGCCGCTGAGGAGAAGTGCAAGGGGAAGAGACAGCAATGTGGTAAGTGGTGTGTGGCCCCTGAAAAAACGTACACAGGTAGTCATCGACTTACAACCAAAATTGAACCCAAAATTTCCATTGCTAATGGCAGAAAGTGAAGAGGAACTAAAGAGCCTCTTGATGCGGGTGAAGGAGGAGAATGCAAAAGTTGGCTTATAGCAATAGCACTTAGACTTATATACCGCTTCATAGTGCTTTACAGCCTTCTCTAAGCGGTTTACAGAATTCAGCATATTGCCCTCAACAATCTGGGTCTTCATTTTACCCACCTCGGAAGGATGGAAGGCTGAGTCAACCTTGAGCCTGGTGAGATTTGAACAGCTGAACTGCTGAACTAGCAGTCAGCTGGAGTAGCCTGCAGCTTCAAGGCTTGAAAGCAAGTAGCTGCAAGTTTCAAGGCTTGAAACTCAACATTAAAAAAACTAAGGTCATGGCATCCGGCCCTCTCAATTCCTGGCAAATACCGGTAGATGAGGAAGAAATGGAGGTAGTGACAGATTTTATTTTCCTGGGCTCCAAGATCACCGCAGATGGGGACTGCAGTCAAGAAATTAAAAGACGCTTGCTCCTGGGGAGGAAAGCTATGGCAAATCTAGACAGCATACTAAAAAGTAGAGACATCACCCTGCCAACAAAAGTGCGTACTGTATAGTCAAGACTAGCCAAGGACTACCTGTAATCTGTTCTGACCTAGGCTTCCCCAAAAGCACAAAGCCGACTCCATGTACCAATAAAACCCCTTTTATTTAGTTTACGGTGAATTCCTCTCCAGCAAAGTCCCGGCCGACAGTTTTTCCAGATATTTCCCAATTACAGACCTTGATCAGCCTTGGAGAGCTGCCAAGCCGATATCTTTCAGACTCCACACTATAAACAGACAACACTTGGCAAGAATGCAGGAACAGATCTTCGCCCAAATGAACTAATTGTCTCCTGCAAACTCCCATCCCCTTTCGCTCCTCTTTTATTCCCTATGGGAGGGGCCATTCATCGTCCACCTGTGGCCTTGCTCCCAAGTCGACCCTTGTTCCTCAGCTGTTCCCTTCGTCTGGCATCTCTGCGCATGCGCACACTGGGAACAGGCTCCAGCTGTTCCTCTGCCTCACTGACATAATCATAGAGTTGGAGGAGATGTTAAAGAATAGAATAGAATAGAATAGAATTCTTTATTGGCCAAGTGTGATTGGACACACAAGGAATTTGTCTTTGGTGCATATGCTCTCAGTGTACATAAAAGAAAAGATACATTTGTCAAGAATGGTTGTCATAGGGTTCAAGTAAGCAATCAGGAAACAATCAATATGAAATAATCGTAAGGATACAAGCAACAAGTTACAGTCATACAGTCATAAGTGGGAGGAGATGGGTGATAGGAACGATGAGAAAAACTCATCTAGTCCAGCCTGGGATCTGGTACCAGCCATCCTTGGGGGGGGGGGGGAGATAAAGATGATGGGTGCAAGCATGTGATTAAAACCTCACTCTTTTTTTTTGAGCTTCGATTCCATGATTGGGGAAAAGGGGAATTATAGGAAAATGTTTGAATATTTCTTTTTAGGACTAACCTTCTTTTCTTCTACTGTACAGGTAGTTTTTCTCTTTTCTCTTTTCTACCTGGTGAAACCGTGATTTTCAGGGTGGTAATTTACAATCAGGGATACGGCAAAATGAGAAAATAATGAGTTTGGTACGCGATGTTTATTCTTACATTTATCATTTTGGTGTGTTAGGAAAATGGAGTGGTTCTGTACAAAATGCATTAGCCGCTTTCTATGTAAGGGTTTTGGATAATAAGTTAATTTCCCCATAAATGCTACCCTCTTTCCCCCTTTTTATTTGGAGCCTCACTGAAACACCTGGATCAGGCACGCTGCTCCTTTCCTGCCCTTCTCTGCTATTTAGCCTCTTTTTAAAAATTGGCTGATTTTAATAGCATTCGTCTGAATAAGGCAAGGATCCTTCTTTTTCAATTGCAAGGAATAGAAGCTTTCATTTTTCTTCATAAGGATGGGATTACAATAAAAGGAGATGAGGAAAAAAAATCCACCTTCTTCCATTTTTGGCATTTAGTTTTTAAAAAAAACAGATTATGACGCTCTTAAGGGAAGGAAAGGAGAAAGAAAGGAGAAAGGAAGAAGAAGCGAAGGAAAACGGAAAGGAAAGGAAAGGAGAGAAGGGAAGGGAAGGGAAGGGAAGGGAAGAGGGGGAAGAGAAAGGAAAGGAAAGAGGGGGAAAGGAGAGGAGAAGAAAGGAAAGAGGAGGGAAGGAAGAGAAAGGAAGGGAAGGGAAGGAAAGAGGGGGAAGAGAAAGGAAAGGAAAGGGGGAGAGGAGAGGAGAGGAGAAGAAAGGAAAGAAGGAGAGGGAAGGGAAAGGGAAGGGAAGGAAAGAGGGGGAAGGAAGAGAAGGGAAGAGAAAGGAAAGGAAAAAGGGGGAAAGGAGAGGAGAGGAGAAGAAAGGAAAGAGGAGGGAAGGAAGAGAAGGGAAGGGAAGGGAAGAGGGGGAAGAGAAAGGAAAGGAAAGGGGGAAAGGAAAGGAGGAGAGCGAAGGGAAAGGGAAGGAAAGGAGAGGAGAGGAGAAGAAAGGAAAGAAGGAGAGGGAAGGGAAAGGGAAGGGAAGGAAAGGGGGAAGAGAAAGGAAAGGAAAAAGGGGGAAAGGAGAGGAGAGGAGAAGAAAGGAAAGAGGAGGGAAGGAAGAGAAAGGAATGGAAGGGAAGGAAAGGAAAGAGGGGGAAGAGAAAGGAAAGGAAAGAGGGGGAAAGGAAAGGAGGAGAGCGAAGGGAAAGGGAAGGGAAGGAGAGGAAAGGAAAGGAAAGGAGGGAAGGAGGAAATGAAAGGAAAGGGAAGATGGGGAAGAGAAAGGCAAGGAAAGGCAGGGAAAGGAAAGGAAAGGAGGGAAGGAAGAGAAGGGAAGAAAAAGGAAAGAGAAGAGGGGGAAGGGAAAGGAAAGGAAAGAGGAGGAAAGGAAAGGAGGGAAGGAAGAGAAGGGAAGAAAAAGGAAAGAGAAGAGGGGGAAGGGAAAGGAAAGGAAAGAGGAGGAAAGGAAAGGAGGGAAGGAAGAGAAGGGAAGGGAAGAGAAGGAAAGAGGGAGAAGAGACAGGAAAGGAAAGAGGGCGAAGGGAGGGGAAGGGAAAGGAAGGGAAGTGTAAAAAATTATCATAAGTCACATTTTTCAGTGCCATTGTAACTTCGAATAGTCACTAAACGAACCGTTGTAAATCAAGGACTACCTGTAATAACAACCATAACCATCCTATCTCCCCAGAACTCCGTTCCTACCTCCAGACCCTGCTGGATTTCTTGCGCCAGGCCGAAGAGTTTTTCCGTACCCAGATCGACTTTTCCTTCTTCACACATTCTGTCCCCCGGTTTGTGGAACAAATGTACGGGTTTCTCTTCTCCCCTCGGGGGCACCTGGACGCCCAAGGTATTCGCGGGGCCTCCCCTGGTGAACTTCGGGAGCATGGTGGGGGTGGGGGATGGCGGTTGCATGCCTGTGGCTGACCAAGTTTAATAGTAACCAAGTTTAACTTCTTGTGTGAATGCAGCGGTACTTTACCTGGCTTGAGGAAATATGTCACGGAAACAGGCCTGCATTTAAATAATTCAAATTAGTTTTCAGCAAAGATATCCGGGGAGGAGTCAAAAAAGTCAAGATGGTGGCTTTGAAGATGCAGTAAAAACCCTCTTGTTTGCCCAACCAAAAACTTTTGATTTTCCTGACCTCCCCCGTCGATTCTCCCAGATTTCACTAAAAATAAAATGAGACCAAATTTAGTATTCAGAGCTCTTGTCATGGTACGAGCTACACTCGTCCAGTAAGATAACTCAGCACAACGAGAATAGCAGACTACTTTATTGCAAAATATTCACACAATGACTTACAATAATGATGCAATACTTCTACAGGGTAATCTTCCCATTGTACAGGTAAAAAGAAGTTTGTATTTGTTTATTTGTCAAGCATATATGATTATAAACAAAGTATAAACAGTAAAACATGATTGAATATATATGTAATAGTACAAGCATGAATAAGAGTAAAAGAGGTAAGAATATATGTGTACATTAGGACAGGAACGGTAGGCACGATTGTGCGCTTATGCACGCCCCTTACCGACCTCTTAGGAATGGGGTGAGGTCGATGGTAGATAATCTGAGGTTGAAGTTTTTGGGATTTGGGGAAGAAACTACTGAGTCAGGTAAAGTGTTCCAGGCATTGACCACTCTGTTGTTGAAGTTGAATTTTTTGCAATCAAGTTTGGAGCGGTTTACATTAAGTTTGTATCTATTGTGAGCTCGTGTATTATTGCGGTTGAAGCTGAAGTAGTCATTAACAAGTTAGTTGTTCCCGGCTATCAGATCACGCGGTTTCACATATTGCCTTTTACTTGCTGTCTTGCTCAATGAAGAACAAAGAACTAACTGGAATGCTTTCCCAATTGCCCCTTCTCCCACGTCAGAGCCAATAGGAATAACACAGATGTGGTCACATGGCATGAACTACATTACCCAGACTGCAATATAACTACAATTCCCTTAATGCAATGTCTTAAAGAGACATTTCCTAAATTAAGTTAACTACCCTGTCAGCGGTGACAGGACACTCCCCGTCTGGGATTTGTAAAATTCCACGATTAACTAGCGAATAAATTGAAGTAAACAAAGGTATAGGATATATAATGCAACTTAACTGTCTGACTGAGATAAGCAAAGCATAGCATAAGCAATATAACGTGACTCAGCGGTGACAGCACAGATCTCTTAATGACAAAAGTACCCAACTTTCTTCAGGCTGACCTGGAAGCAAGAAAAAGGGATGGAATTCTTTTTTTAATAAGTTTTTTTTTTTTTTACAAACATATCGATGCGTGAATAGTGTGGCACCTAGGTGTCATACATTCTAATACAGATAAAACTAATAGCATTAGTAATAGTTATTACTTTCAGCCAGCTTATATATTTCTAAAAAAACTGCCAAAAAAACCTGGCAAATAAATAATAGTAATACATATTTATTTAAAGTTGCACTCTATCATTATTCAATAATTCCATGTTTCCTCTTATTATTGCTCTTATTTTATTATATAAAAGTGTATACACTAATATTCCCCTTTTCTCTTATTTCTATCTCTTATTCTAACTTTTAATCATGTCATCCTTTGTTAAAAAACATTTTCTTTCTATCCTACCTAATTTTTAAGCATGTTACCTACCTACAAAAAAAAAAAGGAAAGGAAAGATAGAGGAAAATCAAATCAAATCAAAAACAGCACCAAAATCGAAAAATCATCTATCCATCATCTCTTGTCCGCTTCGATACTTTAATTGTTATGCTTTTTTTCTTTTTGACTTGCCTCCCATATTCTCTAAAATATTTATCTCTTTTTACATCTGCTTCTTGGCTGTTCAATCTGAGTAGGATTGAGTAGGATGGGATTCTTAACGAATTGAGAGATGTTGAAGTAGAGTTTTGCCCTGTTTTACGACCTTTCTTGCCACACTTGTTAAGTGAATCAACTTAGGTTAGTTAACATGGTTGTTAAGTGAATCTGGCTCTCCCATTGACTTTGCTGGCCAGACGGTCGCAAAAGGGGATCACCTGACCCCCGCGACACTGCAACCGTCATAAATATGAGTCAGTTGCCAAGCATTGAATTTTGATCATGTGACCACAGGGAGGCTGCCATGGTCGTAAGTGTGAAAAACTGTCACAAATCACTTTTTTCAGTGCCATTGTAACTTCGAACGGTCACCAAATGAATGTAAGTAGATGACTACCGGTAATAGGAAGTATTGCCCAGTGGGTGGAGGGCATACAAGAATCCCGCGTCCCGTTGTAACTTTGAACGGTCACTAAACGCATGTTGAGGACTGCCTGCATTTAAAAACTGACTCCTTTGTACATTTTTCTGAATAGCTTTCAATGCTCCGAATGATATTTTTCCACCATGGGAACTTGAAGGTGGATGGACTTCAACTCCCATAATTCCCCAGCCAGCTGGCTAGGGAATTCTGGGAGTTGAAGTCCACCCATCTTCAAGTTGCCAGGGTTGAAAAACTGTGGCTAAAATCTAGACCAGTCTGCTCAAGTTTTCAAATCTTGAGACGGCACCTTTTCCTCCCAAACTGACACTTGTGTTACTTTAAAGACCAGGTTGCAAATACAGAAGCTGGAATTTCAAGAGGAAAAGGAAGTCATTTGTCCCAGTTCAGGAAAATGCAGAAGCGTCAGGCCCAGACTTTTATTAAAAGGTAAGGCTCCCTTGGCTTCTTTCTTGGGTGTGTCTACACAACCAGGGGCATCTGTTGGGTGAGGAGGGGGTTTAAAAGAGTCAAGATGGTGGCTACTTCCATACAATTGAAGCACTGCTTTTCGGACAAAGGAGTGGAGCTTAATTTGATTGGTATGTCTGGTTTAATGTAGAGAAGGACTAGGAGTGACGTGATAGCAGTCTTCCAATATTTGAGGGTCTGCCACAAATAAAAGGGGGAGAGGTCAGCCTATTCCCCAAAGCACCTGAGGGCAGGACAAGAAGCAATGGATGGAAACTAATCAAGGAGAGAAGCAGCCTGGGATTAAGGAGGAATTTCCTGACAGTCAGAACAATGAACCAGTGGAACAGCTTGCCACCAGATGTTGCGGGTGCTCCAACACTGGAGGTTTTTAAGAAGAGATTGGACTGCCATTTGTCTGAAATGGTATAGAGCCGTGATGGCGAGCCTATGGCACGCGTGTCACAGGTGGCACCAGAGCCCTCTCTGCGGGCACGCGAGCCGTCGCCCCAGCTCATCTCCACTGCGCATGCATGCGTGCGCACCACCCGTCAGCCAACTTGTTTTCGGGTCTCTGCTACGCATAGGTGCAGGGCGGGGGAACATGCGGGAGAGGCGCGCGCTTGCACAAAGGGGAGCGCAGGGGGTTGCATGCAAATGCATGAGGCGGGGCGCATGGGGGTCGCACACACATGCATGGGGGGGCGGGGTGAGTGCAGAGGGTCGCACACACATGCCCAGGGGGGCAGGGCGCACGGGGGTCATGCGTGCATTACTTTCAGCACGTGGCGACAAAAAGGTTAGCCATCACTGATATAGAGTCTCCTGCTCATGCAGGGGTTGGAATAGAAGACCTCTAATGTTTGACATGAGCAATAAGGATTAGTCATTTTTCTAAGCAAGAAAAAGTGAAGCCTGGATTTAATGTTGGTTGGGTTAAGAATCCCTTTGCAAAGATGGTCGTTGAAAAAAAAACCAAGCGCTTTCAACGAGTGAACGGCGAACCTGTAGTAGAAGGAGTGGCAGAAGCTGGGGGCGGAGTTAAAAGTGGAATCAGCCTAGAACCCCTACGTAGCCACAAGCGGTCTAAGTCCAACCCTCCTTGAATTCCCTTGAGCCTTATCTAATTCCAAGCAGGGGCTGACGGTTAGTTGAGAAGATTCCTGTGCATAGACTGGTTAGCAGTAAATCAGTTTAACTGGACCTTCATATGTAGACATGGTCTTTCCCACCTGCCAGAACGCTGATAAATTAGAAGGAAGCCGGTGGGGTCTCCATGCCCCTTGCTGGACCCATCACCTCACATCCCCAAAGTCTGCTTCCACTACAGGTAGTCCCAGTGGTGAAATCCAATTTTTTTTACTACCTTTCTGTGGGCGTGGCTTGGTGGCCATGGTGTGGCTTGGTGGGCGTGGCTTGGTGGCCATGGCAGGGGAAGGATATTGCAAAATCCCCATTCCCTCCCCACTCTGGGGCCAGTCAGAGGTGGTATTTGCCGGTTCTCTGCTCAAAATTTCCGCTACCGGTTCTCCAGAACCTGTCAGAACCTGTTGGATTTCACCTTCGGGTAGTCCACAACTTATAGCCATCAGAATTAGGATATTGTCTGAATCCTGTCCATGGGTTCAAGGCTATGCATAAATACATGGCATGAATCCAGAAAAAAAACAGGTTAATTCACAACCGGGTTAAGGTGTGTGAATACCACCAATATCATTTCATGGGGAAGGCGAAAAGTAAGTGGGGAGTAATATACAGGTAGTCCTCGACTTACAACAGTTCATTTAGTGACAGTTCAAAGTTACAGCGGTCACAGTAAAAAGTGACTTAGGACTGGTTTCCACACTTATGACCGTTGCACCATCCCTGCGGTTCCGTGATTAAAATTTGGACGCTTGGCAACTGACTCATATTTATGACGGCTGCAGTGTCCCGGGGTCACGTGATCCCCTTTTGCGACCTTCCGACCTGCAAAGTTAGTGGGGAAGCCAGATTCACTTCACAGCCATCTTACTCACTTAACAACTGCACGTGATTCACTTAGCGACGGTGTAAAGAAAGGTCGTGAAATGGGGTGAAAAGTGTACTTAACTGTCTGCTCAGTAGTGGAAATTTTGGAGCTCAATTGTGGATGTAACTCGAGGACTATCTCTACTGTCTGTTGATCCTGGCTTTCAGGGTTTGGGGCTGACCCCTTTTCCCTCAATTTTACAGCCGTCCTCCACCCCGTCGCCCTTCCTTTGCCTCCTTGTTCCAAGGCACTGGGCCCAACCTTGCTGACTGGGTGCAGGAGCTGAGCACCTCACCTGAGCGTTTTGCAGCTGCACCTGTTGGAGAGGAGACCCGGCATTTCCTACAGGTATGGGGATCGGAGCTATAAGAAGCCAAGATGGCGGGCATTGTGCCTTGACAATAAGCGGGGAAATGGATTGCAACTCAAACAACTGGAGGAGCAGTAGTTGTTGAAGCATTTAGACTTATATACCGCTTCACAGTGCTTTTACAGCCCTCTCTAAGCAGTTTACAGAGCAAGCCTATTGCCCCCAACAACCTAGGTCAGTGATGGCGAACCTTTTTTGGTTCACGTCCCAAAAGGAGGGGGGTGCGGGGAGGGCGGGTGCGTGCGTGCCCACACCCATAATTCCATGCGCCCCCCCCTACGCATGCGCCGCGATGGCACGCCCATTTTTCACTCTTCCCAGGCTTCAGAGCCTTTCTAGGACCCTGGGGGGGACGAAAACAGCCTTCCCCCCGCCCCGGAGGTCCTCCGGAGGCTGAAAATAGGCTGTTTCCCGACTCCCAGTGGGCCCAGAAGGCCCGAAAATCAGCTGGCCAGCCCGCACATGCGTGCCGGACCTGAGCTCACGTGTCCACCGATATGGCTCTGCGTGCCACAGGTTCGCCATCACAGACCTAGGTCCTCATTTTACTGACCTCGGAAGGATGGAAGGCTGCGCCACCATGGATCGAAGGAAGGGAGCGAGGGAGGAAGAAGAAAGCAGGGAGGGAGGGAGGGAGGAAGAAGAAAGGAGGCAAGGAGGAAGAGAGGGAGGAAGGAAGGAAGGAAGGAAGGAGGAATAGCAATAGCAGATTTATATTCTGCTTCATAGTGCTTTACAGCCCTCTCTAACAGGAGTGACATTCAAATTTTCCCCCTACTGGTTCTGTGGGCATGGTTTGGTGGCCGTGGCTTGGTGGGGGGTGTCATGTGACTAAATGGGGATGGCCAACTTGACGTCACTCACAGCAAGGTAGGGCGGCACCACCCCACCAAGCCACGCCCACCAAGCCATGCCCACAGAACCGACAGAAAAGTTCGGCCAAGTCTTCTAGCATTCAACCTGGCTGCTTCTTGTCTCCATCTCATGTTTGTGTGTATGAGCCCGGGAAGGAGTGAGTGGGAGGGGCGGGGCGGGGCGGGGCGGGGCCAGTCAGTGGTGCAATTTACCGGTTCTCTGAACTGCGCATAATCGCCGCCACCGGTTCTATAGAATCTGTCCGAACTGCTGAATTTCACCCCTGCCCTCTAAGCCAGGGGTCTCCAACCTTGGCAACTTTAAGACTTGTGGACTTCAACTCCCAGAATTCCTCAGCTAGCTTTGCTGGCTGAGGAATTCTGGGAGTTGAAGTCCACAAGTCTTAAAGTTGCCAAGGTTGGAGACCCCTGCTGTAAGCGGTTTACAGACTCAGTATCTTTGGCCCATCGTCTTCACCCTAGGGAAGCCATGCATATATGGACTCCCCGAAATCCACAAAGAGCGAACTCCACTCAGACCAATTGTCAGCCGCATCACCTCCGTCACCTGCGGCCAACCATCAGAGCTGAAGAAGCTTCTTGGATGAGAAGCGAAACGTCTTCAAAGAAAATCCAGAAAGTCCAGTTGCCTCTTGAGGGGGAAAAATAAGCACCTTTGCGACTTTTCCAGGTCTGCTCTCTGAGTCTCACTTTTCCTTTTCCTGCCCATAGCTGACAGAAGAAGAGGTGGACGAATTGCGACTCCAGAGTCAGATGTTCCTTCGGCAGCTGCAGAAAGAAGTACACCAGGATGTTTTCCCAGATGTGCAACCCGAGAGAGATGCCCCCATGGTCCAAATGCTTGGGTTGAATGGTACGTGGCTGAGATTGGGGGGGGGGTCATGGGAGAACAAGAGACAGGTGGTGTTGTGGCCCGCCAGCTGCCAACGGAGCTGGCTGCAGACTCGGATGATGAGGAACTTGGGGAGGAACTTGGGCCAGCTCTGGAGTCTGGGGAAGGCTGTGATGGATGCTTTGGCGTTGGACGCAGAGATAGAGCCAGGGCTGTCCGGCATTTCCCAGCCAACGGAGAGGCAGCTGCCTTTGGAGGCTGAGATGAGTGAGGAGGAAGAACAGCTGGGGCCTGTTCCAGATGCGCGTATGCGCAGAGCAGATAGGAGAGGAGAACAACGGAGGACAAGGAGTCGACTCGGGAAGCAAAGTACACGTGGACGCTGAATGGCCCCTCCCTGGCTGGGGAATAAATAGAAGGAAAGGGGAATGGTGGTCGTAGGAGACAACAGTTCGTATTTCTGAAGATTTGGCTTATCGTGTTTCCATTATCCCAAGGAACTGATAAGGTCTGTTCCTGCAGTTAAATCCTTACATGACTCTTGCCTGGACTTTTCGGTGGGTGAATGCCAAATTAATTCACAAGAGGTAAATAAATAGAGGGTTTTTCTGTGACAAGGAGTCTGTTTCTTGCTTCTGCTAAGGCTGGGTCAAAACATGTGAATAATGCCATGGCTTGAAAATTTGAGGAAAGAAAGCAACTGTACACCTTGATTTGACCAAGTTTTGGGCAGGATTTCCTTTTTTTATCATTTACAGGTAGTCCTCAACTTATGACCTCTGTTGAGCCCAATTTTTTTGTCGCTAAGCAGAAAGGAAAGGTCGTATCCTGCTTTATGACCATTTTTGCCACCATTGTTAAGTGAATCGCTGCAGTTGTTAAACAAATTGTGCGATCTTTACCCAAATCTGGCTTCCGCCATCAATTTTGATTGTCGGAAGGCAGCTGGGAAGTTGAGAAAGGGTAATTGCGTGACCCCGGGACATTGCAACCGTCACAAATACAAGTCAGTTGCCAAGCGCCTGATTTTTGATCATGTGACCATGGGGATGCTGCATTGGTTGTAAGTGTGAAAACCGGTCGTAAGTCGCTTTTTCCAGATCCGTTGTAATTTTGAACAGTCCCGAAATGGACGGTTGTAAATGGAGAACTGACTTGTAGGTTAATTCTTATCACCTGGAGAACTTCAGAAGTAGGGACTACAGCTCCCAGAATTCTCAGCAGTGGTCGTGCCTGCTTGCTTGGGTTGAGAAACTCTTCAGTGTCCAAAACACAGGCATAAATTAACAGAGGGATAGAATCAAGATCACGCGAAGTGTTAATATCACTTTATGATGCCTTGGTAAGGCCACACTTGGAATACTGCATCCAGTTTTGGTCGCCACGATGTAAAAAGGATGTTGAGACTCTAGAAAGAGTGCAGAGAAGAGCAACAAAGATGATTTAGGGGACTGGAGGATAAAACATATGAAGAACGGTTGCAGGAACCGGGTATGTCTAGTTTAATGAAAAGAAGGACCAGGGGAGACATGATAGTAGTCTTCTACTATCTCAGGGGTTGCCACAAAGAAGAGGGAGTCTAAATCTATTCTCCAAAGCACCTTAGGGCAGAACAAGAAGAAATGGGTGGAAACTAAACAAGGAGAGAAGCAACTTAGAACTAAGGAGAAATTTCCTGACAGTTAGAACAATTAATCAGTGGAACAACTTGCCTCCAGAAGTTGTGAATGCTCCAACACTGGAAGTTTTTAAGAAGATGTTGGATAACCATTTGTCTGAAGTGGTGTAGGGTTTCCTGCCTGGGCAGGGGGTTGGACTAGAAGACCTCCAAGGTCCCTTCCAACTCTGTTTATTCTAATTCTAATTCTAAATTCAAAGTGAAGCATGGGGAACATTAGAAAATCAGGCATTTCTAGCCTGGTGTCTTTAAGTCTCCTCGGCTGTGAATTTCATAATTTCTAACCAAGCAAATAGTGCATTTGAAGTGCCCCAAACTGGAGGAGAAGGAGAATTTAGAACTAAATAAGCCAAATTGTTGATTTAGTACAAGTGGTTCTCGATTTATGTCCATAGTTGAGTCCAAAATTTATGTTGCCAAGTGAGACATGATCAAAATTCAGACGCTTGGCGATTGGTTCATTGATCACAGTGGGCCTTTTGTGACCTTCTGACAAGCAAAGTTAACGGGGAAGCCAGATTCACTTAACGACCGTAGTACTATCTTAACAACTGCAGTGATTCGCTTAACAACTGTGGCAAGGAAGGTTGTCAAATGGGGCAAAAGCCACTTAACAAATGTCTCGCGTAGCAACATACATTTCTCATCAATTGTAGTTGTAACAATTAGTCTCATTGTGATGTCTCTGAGGAGGTGAGAATTAATCTCACAGAGGCGATATAGATCTTTCTCCCAGAATTCAGACATTTAGAAATAAAGCCGAAGTTTAAAAGTCTAATTGAAAATAGTTATTTCGGTACAAAAACAATAAAATCGGATTGTTTACATTTCTGCTATAAAATGCGACCTTCTCGGTTGAGAGCCAAGTCAAGAAGGGAAGAATGGAAATTTAGGAATGCACACATGCATACAAGAATATCATATCACGTGGTAGGAATGTACCATTATAATAGATAGGGATGCAGTTCCCTGCATATACATACAACTGACAATAATCACACCGTGACAGTCTCCCTTGGCCAACTCCCCTGACTCTTCCTCGGAGGCCGACTTAAGGGAGGATGAACTCATTCCTGGCATGTTAGGAACTGGGTTAATTAATGTCTCTGAACAGCCGGCCGAAAGAGATTTACAGGAGACTTTGGCTGGGGACAGCTTGCAGGTGAGTGAAGATGAGGAGGAGGAGCTACCTTCTGTGGTGGATCCAAGAGCACGCAGGGCAGAGAAAAGACAAGAGCAATGGAGATCTGCCAGATTACTAGGGAGAAGGCCCCGCCCATCTTGATGGGCTGCACGGGAAAGCTGTTTATCACAGCAGGCAGAAGGAGGCATTGCTGGGAACAACATGTTTGGTTTATGGCTGTGTGCTTACTCCTCTTGCTTCCTGCTTGACTTTGTGCCTTGGAGACTCTGAACTTCTCTTGCCGAGTGAGCTCCTGTGGGTGTAGTTTGGCCTGGTGGAGTTAAGTTTGTTTGGTGGACTTATTTGTTGAAGCAACTTTCCATTGTTTTATGGACTATTGGCCATTGCTTTATTTTATTTTATTTTTATTTATTTATTTATTTTTGTCAAGTACGTGGTGGTAATATACATAGATATAACATTGTGGACTAACTTTGGCCTGCTTGTAGCTGGATTTATTTGGGACAGTTCTGAGGCCGGGTGAAGGGAATTGCTGAGGAACATTAATAAACTCTCTAAAACCGTGTGTGTGTGTGTCTGTGTGTGTGTGTGTGTGTGTCTGTGTGTGTGTCTGTGTGTCTGTGTGTGCTGTGAGTGAGTGGAGCAGCACACTCGTATATCAGTTGGAAGCAGGGGCAGGTTCCTAATTTTTTTTTACTACCACTCTGTGGGCGTGGCTTATTTTGTGGGTGTGGCTTGCCAGCCATGTGACTGGGTAGACGTGGCTTGCTGGCCATGTGACTGGGTGGGCGTGGCTTCTCGGACTGCTGAAGGAGGGGAACTGAGATAGGTCCTGCCGCCCATTCCCCCTCCCCTCAGCAGCTCGAGAAGCCTCAAACGTGCAAAAATGCCTAGGATCATCACCGCGCATTCGTGGCTTCTCGTGCTGCTGAAGGGAGGGGAATGGAGATAGCTCCTGCCGCCCGTTCTTTCAGCGTCTCACGCGCTCCCTCAGCCATCCTCCCCTGCTTGGACTCACTGTGGGGTAGGAAGGCAGCGCATGCACAGTGCCGGAAGCTCGGCTTCTGGGCATGCGCAGAAGAAAATTTAAAACAAAAAATTTAAATTTTTTTTTAAAAATGGCGGCGCCCAGGCACCGGCAACCGACCGCACCGGTACTGTGATGTCACCAGCGGACCACTACCGGTGCTATAGAGTGGACCGCACCGGTAGGAACCCACCAGTGGTTGGAAGGCTGTCCAGATATTAGCAGCTGTAATGTCCAGAATTAATTCCTAGAGGGTTAAACTTTGGGACAACAGACCAAATTTATCTCTTTCCTACTTCGCTTTGTGACAGATTCCCTGGTGAGCGCAACCCATCCTCAGCGAGAGAAACGCGGCTTGGGCATGGACCCCATGGAAGAAAAGGAGAATCAACTGCCCAGTGGTATTTATTTTTTTTAAAAAAATAATCTGTATGCTTTTTTATTTTGGAAGATTGCAAAGGTAATTGGACTTTCTTGGTTTTTTCCCCTTGAAGACGTTTCCCTTCTCATCCAAGAAGCTTCTTCAGTTCTGACTGAATGGTGGAGAATGGAAGGATTTGCATTCCTTGCAGTCATCTGGTCATTAGTTCTCTCTCTGAGAATCCTTGAGGTTTATCTCTGTCACCTAAATAAAAGTAGTCCTCCACTTACGGCCTCAATTGAGCCCAAAATTTCTGTTGCTAAGTGAGATGGTTGTTAAGTGAATTTTGCCCCACTTTACGACCTTTCTTGCCCCAGTTGTTAAGTGAACCACTGCAGTTGTTAAGTTAGTAAAACAATTGTTGAGGGAATCTGGCTTCCCCAGGACAACTTCGCTTGTCAGAAGGTCACAAAAGGGGATCACATGACCCTGGGACACTGCGACCCGTCATAAATATGAGTCAGTTGCCAAGCATCTGAATTTTGATCACGTGGACATGGGGATGCTGCAACGGTCATAAGTGTGAACATTGGCCAAAAGTCATTTTTTCAGTGCTGTTGTAACTTCAAACGGTCACTAAATGAACTGTTGTAAGTCGAGGACTACCTGTATTGCAAATGGGTGTGGAACTTTCTTGGAACTAAGAAAAGTCCAGTTGTCTTTGGGAAAGGGGAAAAAAAGCACTTTTGGGACAACCATGCCCAGGAGGACTGAGAATCTCCATCGATGATCCCAGCACAAATGAGAACGAATAGAAACCAGACTTGCAACATTAAGAGTAATTAATGAAAAACAGCAAACAAATTAAAATTAAAGCAAACCAAAAAGGAAAGGGAAAGGGAAGAAGGAGAGGGAAGGAAAGGTGGAGAGGGAAGGGAAGGAAAGGAGGAGAGGGAAGAGAAAGGGAAGGGAAGGGAAGGGAAGAAGGAAGGGAAGGAAAGGAAAGGAAAGGAAAGGAAAGGAAAGGAAAGGAGGAGAGGGAAGAGAAAGAGAAGGGAAGGGAAGGAAAGGAAAGGAAAGAAGGAGAGGGAAGGAAAGGTGGAGAAGGAAGAGAAGGGAAGGAAAGGAAAGGAAAGGAAAGAAGGAGAGGGAAGAGAAAGAGAAGGGAAGGGAAGGAAAGGAAAGGAAAGAAGGAGAGGGAAGGAAAGGTGGAGAAGGAAGAGAAGGGAAGGAAAGGAAAGGAAAGGAAAGGAGGAGAGGGAAGAGAAAGAGAAGGGAAGGGAAGGAAAGGAAAGGAAAGAAGGAGAGGGAAGGAAAGGTGGAGAAGGAAGAGAAGGGAAGGAAAGGAAAGGAAAGGAGGAAGGAAAGGAAAGGAAAGGAAAGGAGGAGAGGGAAGGGAAGGAAAAAAGGAAAGGAAAGGAAAGGAGGAGAGGGAAGAGAAAGGGAAGGAAAGGAAAGAAGGAAAGAAAAGAAAAGGAGGAAGGGAAGGGAAAGGAGAGGGAAGGGAAGGGAAGGGAAGGAAAGGAGGAGAGGGAAGAGAAAGAGAAGGGAAGGAAAGGAAAGGAAAGAAGGGAAGGGAAGGAGAGGAGTGGGAAGGGAAGAAGGAAAGGAAAGAAGGAAGGGAAGGGAAGGAGGAAAGGAGGAAAGGAAAGGGAAGGAAAGGAGAAGAGGGAAGAGAAAGGGAAGGGAAGGGAAGGGAAGGAGAAAAATACCACCACATTTTAAGGATTCTAACAGAATTTAACAAACTGCTACCCTAAACATTTAAACATTTAAACAGTTTGCTGCCCCTGCTGTACAAAAGACGCTTTATTCCACCGTATTATTGTAAAATACATAGAGATAAAAAGGAAATTATCTAATAATACCGCCGTATCATTATGAAATATCAAAACACCGCGCCAAAGAAGAAGATATTGCTTTCTTCTTTCAGGAGTTGAAAATATTGCTTTTTCTGGAACGGGCGAATGGCAGGTTTCTAAAAGCCTACCCCGAAATGTATGAGAATGGCAGGTTTTCTGTTGTGTTGTGTTGTGTTTGTGTCTCTTGTGTTTGTTGTGTTGGACCCAGCAGATCCAGGGGCGGGGGCACAGGGCTGTTCCTGGGAGAGATCAATCAGTCAGTCTGTCTGTCAATCAATCAATCAATCAGAATAGAGCTGGAAAGGGACCTTAGAGGCCTTCTAGTCCAACCCCCTGCTCAAGCAAGAGACCCCATATCCATCGCCGACAAATGGCTGTCCGGTCTCTTCTTAAAAACCTCCACAACTTCTGGAGTGAAGCTACTTCACTATTCAGACCCTGCTTTTCCCCTTCTGAGAGATTCACCCCACATCTTTCTTCTCCCCAGCTCCAGCCGTGGATTCCAGCTGCCAGGGAGTGAATGAATCTGCCCAGTGGGTCCTTTCTGTGCGGGAGAACTTCCGTTGGATTCTGCAAGTGCCTGAGCAGGACCTAACCATGAACTTCCAGAAGGTGAGGCTACAGGCCACCAACGGTGGGCTTCAAAAAATTTAGCAAGGGGTTTTCTGCCCAGTTGCTGGGTGGGCGTGGCCTAGTCAGCCTCCTGCACCATGGGGAAGGGGCGTTTTTGCCTTCCTTGGGCTCTGGAGGCTTTCTTCGAGCCTCCGGGAGGCCGAAAACGGCCTCCACAGGCTCCACAGGCTGGAAATGGACCCGTTTCCGGCCTTCCCGAACTTCTGGTAGGCCTGTTATTCTCCCTCCCCGAGCCTCCGCACGCGCCCTGCACTTACCTGCATCCAAAAAGGGCCGCGTGGGGACTCCTGGGAGGGGCAGGGTGGGCGGGGCCAGCCATGAGTGGGATTTGGGTAAGGTGACCAGATTTTAACATTGGCAAAGCGGGACACCATTGACGGGGGGGGGGTTTCTTGATTAAATTTTTTTTAAAAAAACCCACACACAAATACCTGTCTGTGACAGTCTACAGATCAGTGGTGGGTTCCTACCGGTGCGGTCCACTCTATAGCACCGGTAGCGGCCCGCTGGTGATGTCACAGTACCTGTGCGGTCGGTTGCCGGTGCCTGGGTGTCGCCATTTTTTTAAAAAAAGTTTTTTTTAAATTTTCTTCTGCGCATGCCCAGAAGCCGAGCTTCCGGCACCGCGCATGCGCTGCCTTCCTACCTCACAGTGAGTCCAAGCAGGGAAGGATGGCTGAGGGAGCGCGTGAGATGCTGAAAGAACGGGCGGCAGGAGCTATCTCCATTCCCCTCCCTTCAGCAGTCCGAGAAGCCACGAACGCGCGGTGATGATCCCAGGCATTTTCGCACGTTTGAGGCTTCTCGAGCTGCTGAGGGGAGGGGGAATGGACGGCAGGACCTATCTCAGTTCCCCTCCCTTCAGCAGTCTGAGAAGCCACGCCCACCTGGTCACATGGCTGGCAAGCCACACCCATCTGGTCACATGGCTGGCAAGCCACACCCACAAAATAAGCCACGCCCACAGAATGGTAGTAAAAAAATTAGGAACCTGCCCCTACTACAGATTTACAGATTTCAAGGTTGACTCAGCCTTCCATCCTTCCGAGGTCGGTAAAATGAGGACCCAGATTGTTGGGGGCAATATGCTGAACTCTGTAAACCGCTTAGAGAGTGCTGTAAAGCACTATGAAGCGGTATATAAGAAAAGTGCTATTGCTATATTGCTATTACACCGAGTCCGAGCAGAAGAGGCTTTAAAAGGCGCAGTCCGGACTTCAAAAAAGGACTCACCACAACTTAAGACCAAGTTGTTGTTTTCTTTTAAAACGCTCTTCGCTATAGAAAAAGACAAGGCACCAGGGGTGAAATCCTCCCGGTTCGCTCTTACCTGTCGGTCGCCGCACAGCCAATGGAGCTGCTGGTGTTTGCGGCGCGGGGCTGCCCCTGCCCGCTTCCCCCGCCCGCCTGGACGCCGCCATTTGAGTTCTTTTGCCCTCTGCGCATGCGCAAAGCGTTCTGCATGCGCAGAGGGCAAAAGAACTCAAATGGCGGCGTCCAGGCGGGCGGGGGCAGCCCCGTGCTGCAACCGCCACCGGCTCCATCGGCTCTGCGGCAACCGACAGGTAAGAGCGAACCGGGAGGATTTCACCCCTGCGAAGGCACCCGTAACCATGTATATTAAAATCATTGGCCCCAGGCCTGTCGACAAAGCCATGTTTTTAATGCTTTTCTGAAGGCTGGCAGGGTGGGAATTATGCGGATCTCGGGGGGTAGTGTATTCCAGAGAGCCGGTGCTGCCACAGAGAAGGCTCTCGTTCGTGGGCCCACCAGCCGACATTGTTTGGCTGACGGGACCACCAGCAGACCAACTCTGGGGCTCTAATCGGTCTTAGGGAGGTATGTTGGAGAAGGTGGTCTCAGAGGTAAACTGGTCCTAAGCCATGTAGGGCTTTAAAGGTCTTTAATCATCTGAGTTGCTCTTCTCTGCACTTTTTCCAAACTCTCAACCTCTTTTTTTGTAATGTGGTGATCAAAACTGGGTGCAGTATTCCAGGTGTGGCCTTACTAAGGCTTTATAAAACGGTACTACTAGTACTTCACGTGATTTTGATTCTATGCCTCTGTTTATACAACCAAGGATTGTACTGGCTTTTTTAGTTACTGGCCTCCTGCTCTTTCTTATCCCCTGTTCCCCAGATCCTGGTGGACTTGGCCTCCAAGAACGCCAAGGGCCTCTACCGAGCTCACATCCAAGCCATTGTTGGACAGAAAGCCACTAGCTTCTCCGGTCTGGTGGGCCTGGAGCAGGACTCTCTCTACCGGAGCATGCCTGAAATCATCGCTCTCGCCTTAGAGACTCTGAAAACCTGAAGGCACTGCCAGGAAGGCCAAACCAGGGGACGTGCTGCCAAGCAAGCCCGGAAGGCAGAAGACCAGGGTGGACTTTCAGAGGAACAAGGCTGACTCCTGTGGAGACCTGGCTGCTGGAAGTGGAGGGGTCTAGAGATACCTGCCTGTTCTTCAGGATGGGACCTCAGGACGTTGGGGTGCTCTTCAGGATGGGGACCTCAGCATGCTAGTTGGGTTGGCAACCAAGAACTCCTTCCGATGCTTTTAGATCAGTGTCTGTCAACCTTGGGAACTTTTAAGATGTGTGGACTTGAACTCAGAGTCGCTGGGAGAAATAAATTTCATAAATTATTATTATTATGATTATTATTAACAACTGCCAGATGTCTATGGAGATTCTCAGTCATCCAGGTCATGGTTGTCCAAAAGGGGCTTTTTTTTCCCCAACAGGCAGCTGGACGTTCTGGTTTTTCTTTTGAAGAGGTTTCGCTTCTCCTCCAAGAAGCTTCTTCAGCTCTGACTGGAGGAAAATTTAAGGATTTCTACTCCTTGCAGACAGCTGGTCATTTGCATCCTTTTAGCGAGTCCTTAAGGTTACCTGGAGGTTTGTCTGTGTCCTCAGGATCACCTGAGTGGTGCAAATGGGTGTGGAGCCTTCTTGGAACTGCTGAAAGGAGACAATTGTAGACAGGAGATAGATGGTGTCATATCCCTCCCCCTCTGTTGAGAGATGGCCGTTCAATTTTGACATATAATTGGCCTCTTTGACCAGCTGTCTGCAAGGGGTATTAAATTATAAGTCACTTTTTTCAGTGCAACTGTTATTTCGAACCAATGAATCCAGGAGCACTGAAAACCATTTTCTGGGTTCACAGGATACGTTGCCCCAACATACTCCAACACTGGACGTTTTTAAGAAGATGTTGGATAACCATTTGTCTGAAGTAGTGTAGGGTTTCCTGCCTAAGCAGGGGGTTGGACTAGAAGACCTCCAAGGTCCCTTCCAATTCTGTTGTTGTTGTTGTTGTTGTTGTTGTTGTTGTTGTTGTTGTTGTTATTATTATTATTATTATTATTATTATTATTATTATTATTATTATTATTATTATTATTATTATTATTATTATTATTATTATTATTATTATTATTATTATTACCTGATTGAAATAAGCTGAAGTCCCACAGCGTGCCAAAAAATCAAGATGGCGGTTTCAAGGTTGCCGCCACAGACCGCCATCTTGAATTGTCTGACGGTCAGTGAACCTCAAGTAAGCTCAGTATGGAATCACCCAGGTTTTCCTTCACCCAATAAGACTCATGTGTGAACGCTGTGACCTAACCATAAGCTAAGACATGTGGCTAGTCAGCATCATTTTAATCTTCAGGTGGGCTATCCCTAGGAAGGGGTCAGCTTTGACCAAAAAATAACAGAATAGCATACAGGTAGTCCTTGACTTATGACGACAACTGAGCCCCACATTTCTGTTGCTAAGTGAGACGTTGGTTAAGTGAGTTTTGCCCCATTTTACGACCGTCCTTGCCACAGTTGTTCAGAGAATCATGACAGTTGTTGAGCGAGTAACACAGCCGTTAAGTAAATCTGGCTTCCCCCTTGCTTGTCAGAAGGTCACAAAAGGGGATCACGTGACTCCTGGGAACACTGCAACCGTCATTTGCCAGTTGGCAAGCAACCAAATTTGATCACGTGACCGCGGGGATGCTGCAACGGTCCCTAAGTGTGAAAAATGGTCATAAGTCACTTTTTTCAATGATGATGTCACTTTGAAAGCAGGGGTGAAATTCAGCAGGTTCTGGAGAACCGATAGCAGAAATTTTGGGTAGTTCGGAGAACCGGCAAATACCACCTCTGGCTGGCCCCAGAGTGGGGTGGGAATGGGGATTTTGCAGTATCCTTCCCCTGCCACGCCCACCAAGCCACGCCCACAGAACCGGTAGTAAAAATATTCAGATTTCACCACTGCTTTGAAAGGTCACTAAAGGAACTGTTGTAAGTCAAGGATGACCTGTACTTGCAACTATCCTAGAGGCTCCATTGGGTAGCAGTTCTGTATGGATGGGAGTTGGATCGATCGGATGGGATTGGACAGGCAGATGAATAGACGAGAATGCGGAACACCAGGCAACCAGATCGGGAGCCCCGCAGAGCCTTAAAGGGGACTCAAGATCTTGTATTGCAACTAGAAGTCGTCTGGTCACCAGCGCAGCTCCCAAAGCAGTTGTATGAACTGAGTTTATCAAGGTTTATCCATCACTGCTTGGCTCACCATGTTCTGTACCAGCTGTAGCATCTGGATGTTCTTCACATTTTCTTGGTTGGCCATGAACTTTTCAAGAGTTTCCTCCAAACTCTTGTTCAAAGCCAGCCATGCTCTTTCTCTCCTGCTTTTTCAAGGTCCAACTTTCACTTCTGTTGAGTTTTACTGGAGGCTTGCACGATTATGGCCTTCGCAGGTATTGTCACTTGATGGCATCTGAATATTTTTTTCCTTTCATGACTGGCCTAACAGCTGGTTATCTGCAGTGTTGTTTCATGACTGCTTTTTCCTGGCCACTGAATGGCTGATCTTCAAAGGCAGAAAAACAACATATTCAGCTGCCCGTATTGTTACAACCACCCTGAATGGGACAGAAAACGGTAAAAACAACACACACACAAATCGATCAGAATAAAAATAAGAATTCAAGCATGCGAAACACCTCAATGGCCTTCGCAGGCACCACCAAGTTAACCCTGGTTCCTCATCCCACCTGCTGTCCTATCCTAGGTCATGTCACGAACCAGCGCATAGCACATCAAGGGATCAGCCAATGCACTTTGCTTTCAACATCCCTATACCTCCCTTTGCATAACGTATTTCACCTGGTGGTTGCTCTACATCAGGTGTCGGCAACCTGCGGCTCTAGAGCCGCATGCGGCTCTTTGGTCCCTCTGCTGTGGCTCCCTGTTGGGTGATCCCACCACTGACTGGCCCTGCCCTTCGCCCTCCCCTCCCAGTCACTCCTCGCCTGGCCTGAGAAGGTAAGGGCGATGGTGGGGGATGGAGAAGTGGCCAGGGCAGAGACAGAAAGATACAGAGGGGAGAGAGGGAGGGAGGGAGGGAGGGAGGGAGGGAGGGAGGGAGAGAGAGAGAGAGAGAGAGAGAGAGAGAGAGAGAGAGAGAGAGAGAGAGAGAGAGAGAGAGAGAGAGAGGTAAAAAGGATTTTGTGGTTCCCGGTGTTTTTTAACAACCGGTTCTCTGCCCTAATGACCGGCTGGGTAGGCGTGGGGGTCATGTGACTGGTGGAAGTGAGTGACGAGTTGGCCATGCCCACCCAGGTTTTGTGGCTCCGGTGTTTTCTTTTCTGTGGGAAACAGGTCCAAATGGCTCTTTGAGTGTTTAAGGTTGCAGACCCCTGCTCTACACCAATGTTTCTCAACCTTGGCCTCTTGGCAATGTGTGGACTTCAACTCCCAGAAATCTTTGCTGGCTGGAGAATCCTGGGAGATGAAGTCCATACATCATCAATCAACCAAGGTTGAGAAATGCTAGTTATGCCATGTCCAGGTGTCAATTCACCCACCAGCTGGCTTTCGACCAGATGTTAAGCCACAAAAAACAGGCCGGAGTTAAGGCAGAATAACAGAGCTGGAAGGGACCTTGGAGGTCTTCTAGTCCAACCCACTGTTCAAGCAGAAGACCCTAAACCCGTGATGGTGAACCTATGGCATGCGTGTCACAGGTGGCACGCCGAGCCATATCTGAGGGCATGCGAGGTGTTGCCCTATGTCAGCTCCAGCGTTCATGTGTGTGCTGGCCAGCTGATTTTCCGCCTTCCGGAGGGCGGCCGGAGGTCGTTTTCGCCTTCCCAGGCTTCAGGAAAGCCACCAAAGCCTGTGGATGGCAAAAAACGGACCCAATGGCCCAACCGGAAGTTCGTTTCCAAACTTCCGGTTGGGCCATTGGGTCGTTTTTCACCGTCCCCAGGCATCAGGAGTAAGGTGACCAGATTTTAATATTTCTAAAGTGGGGCACCATTGATGGGGGGGGTTTCTAGGGGAGCAAGACGGGAGGGGTCCGTCTCTCTTATCCTGCAGCTTTGTGCACCCCCCCCAAACACCCCCCCTTCATCGCAGCCAGGGGTGGATTCCTACCGGTGCGGTCTTTTGCCCTCTGCACATGCGCAAAGCATTCTGCTTGCGCAGAGGGCAAAAGAACGCAAATGGTGGTGTCCCGGCGGCCGGGGAAAGCGGGCGGGGGAAGCCCCGCGCCGTGAACGCCACCAATTTCTTCAGCTCTGCGGTGACGAACAGGCAAGACCGCAGCTGCCCCTCTCACTGCCCTCCCTCCCCGCCTGGCAGGAGGAGGCAGGCCAGGCAGGAGGCAGAGGGGTGTGCAGGGCAAATTCAAATTCAAAAAGTGGGACTTTTTTTAAACGCCGCGGGACGCGGGACAAATTATTAAAAAGCGGGACTGTCCCGCCAAAAGCGGGACGTCTGGTCACCTTATTCAGGAGGCTTTCCTGAAGCCTGGGGACGGTGAAAAACGGCCCAATGGCCCAACCGGAAATTTGGAAACGAACTTCCGGTTGGGCCGCTGGGTCCATTTTTCGCAATCCACAGGCTTTGGGGGCTTTCCTGAAGCCTGGGAAGGTGAAAACGACCTCCACCCGCCCTCCGGAAGGCCGAAAATAAGCTGGAGTCCATTTTTCGCCCTCCACAGGCTCCAGAGGCTTCAGTGAGTGCTGTGCGCATGAGGGGGGGCAGTGCAGGGGTTGTGCACAGGGGGAGGGCATTGCATTATGGGTGTGGGCGCATGCCCGCGCACGCTATTGGCACCCGAGCCGAAAAAGGTTCGCCATCACTGCCCTAAACCATTTCAGATAAGTGATTGTCCAATCTCTTCTTAAAAGCCCTGCAGTGATGGAGCATTCACAACTTCTGGAGGCAAGCGATTACACTCGATAATTGTTCTCACTGTTAGGAAGTTTTTCCTTAATTCCAAGTTGCTTCACTACTTGATTAGTTTTTATCCATTGTTTCTTGTCCTCCTCTTTGGTGCTTTGGAAAATAATTTGACTCCCTCCTCTTTGTAGCAGCCCCTCAATTACTGGATCTATTGTTCTGTCAGGAAATTTAAGATGCCTGAAGCTGCTTGTAGCATCTTCATCTGTAATTGACAATTATTATTGGAAGAATTCTTTAGTTATATGTAGTCCTCAACTTACGATCATAATGCAGGCTGCTCATTATAGAATAGAATAGAATAGAATAACTGAGTTGGAAGGGACCTTGGAGGTCTTCTAGTCCAACCCCCCACTCAGGCAGAAAACCCTATATCATTTCAGACAAATTGTTGTCCAATCTCTTCTTAAAAACTTCCAGTGTTGGAGCATTTACAACTTCTGGAGCAGCAGTGGGTTGCTCCTGGTTCGGCCCAGCTCTGCCCACCCGCCCGGGACGCAGACGTGTTGCGCGTGAGCACACATGCGCATGAGTGCGCGCGCAAACCGGTAGTAAAGGGTTTTAGAACCCACTACTGTTCTGGAGGCAAGTTGTTCCACTGATTACTGTATTTTTCGGAGTATAAGACGCACCGGAGTATAAGACGCACCTTAGTTTTTGGGGAGGAAAATAAGAAAAAAAAATTCTGCCTACTAGCATCCATCTGGCTAGGGTCCTTAGCAAACAGCCTGGAACAGGTATATTAGCCTTGCAAAGCTCGGTTTGAGAGGTTGTTTTAGCCTTGCAAAGCTCCGTTTCAGAGGCTGGGCGGGGCTACATTCGGTGTATAAGACGCATGACGGGATAGGAATTTATTCCTACCAAGGCGATGTATGGATCTTGTTCCCTTGAAGTCATTCTTACTTAGAAAATAAAACCGAGATTTAATTCTAATTAACAAAATATTTATTTCAGTATAAAAGTAACAAAATATAAACCTTAATAAGCTACATTTTCTCAGCTAAGAATTCACGTCTGCCTCGGGCGAGGCTTGCAGGAGAAGAAAGAAAAGAAAGGAGGAGACAAGACTCCTGGAATTCACACATGCGCGGTAATACATGTCACATGTCTGCTTGATTAGAAAATACAGTAGATCTAGAAATATAGTAGAGAAGCTCAACTGGCAATATATTTACATCGTGACAACGCACCCAGATTTTCACTCTCTTTTAGGGGGGGAAAGGTGCGTCTTATACTCTAAAAAATACAGTAATTGTTCTCAGTGTCAAAAAATCTCTCCTTAGTTCTAGGTTGCTTCTCTCCTTGGTTAGTTTCCATCCATTCCTTCTTGTCCTGCCTTCTGGTGCTTTGGAGAATAGGTCTACTCAAGCTGAGCCCGTGGAGTGAGGGCATCTGCTAAGATCTGACCGAGCATGTTGTGCGAACGCACCCAACATGGAACAGACAGGCCAACTCTGCCAGTTGCTTAAAACAAAATCCCTTCTTGATTTCAGAGAGGAAGTTAAGGCCCGGATGCCAGTCTCTTGTTTCCCAAGTTGGCTCGTGATTCTCCCTTCCCCCAGCTGCCAGCTGTTCTTGTCCGTCCGCATTCCCAAATTAAATTTGCTTCCAGCCCAGCCGGACACGCACAGAGGCAGCGGAGGGACGGGGAGCAGTCCGTCCGAAGCCAAGATGGACAATCGGACACTTCAGCTCGTTCTGTTTTGTGCTCTGGCCTTGCCAGGTAAGATGCCATAAACCCACCTGAATAGCCTAGGATGAGGCACAGATACAGCCCTCATGGAAAACTCTGCAACATTTTTCAAAATAACAACAACAAAAGCGTTAGAAAAGTCTTTGTCTTTGGCACTTCTGAATTGCAGAAACGACATTTTTAGGAAACCACAATTCTGAAACTTGGAAATTAATTACCGTATTTTTCAGAGTATAAGACGCACCTTTTTCCTCCCTAAAAGTGGCTGAAAATTTGGGTGCGTCTTATACTTCGAATGTAGCTTTTTTCCAGCCCTAACCAGGTGCTAACGATCTTCCCAGCTTGCAGGCTCTTTCATTGTTACTCTCTCAGAAGAAGGTTTTTTAAAGTCCTAACCAGGGGATAAAATAATGTGCTGAAGCTGACCAGACTAAGGATGCTAGCCAGATGAATGCCTGGTAGGCAGATTGTTTTCCCTATTTTCCTCCCCAAAAACTAAGGTGTGTCTTATACTCCGGTTCGTCTTATACTCCGAAAAATACGGTATCAGGGAGAAAAAATTGTTCCCCCCCCCCCCTTGTGTACATTTTTGACTTTGGAGGGTGTAATAATTTGGGATCTGAGATTCAGGGAGGGTTTGCGTTGAGATGTATGTAGTTTTTCTTGACTGATTTGTGTGCAAAAATGTAGGGTAGGGTCTCCTTCCATTCTTGGCGTTTCCTTGTAGAAAAAACAATTGCAATGACTCCGCCCAAAGTGGTGAGTGGATCGTGGTGGTGGGAGGTCCATTTTGACATGTTTGACCTTCCCATCTTCTTCCATAATTTCTCCTCTGCTTGCAGTCCCCCTAGCACAACGACAACTGTTTTGTGCACTTGTGTGTCTGTATGTCTGTGTGTCAGCTTGGCCTCAGAAGTTGTGGGTGCTGCATCACGGAAGGTTTTTAAGAAGAGATTGGACAGACATTTGTCTGAAATTATATAGGGTTTCCTGCTTAAGCAGGGGGTTGGACTAGAAGACCTCCAAGGTCCCTTAAGAGCAGCGGTGGGTTGCTCTCTTACTGGTGCTGGTGCACTGCGCATGCATCTCCTCGCTTCGGGTGTGGGCGCACTTGCTTCGGGCACACGCTTGCTCGCTACGCGCGCGCCTCCTCATGCGATTTTTCTTCTGCGCATGCGTGGAAGCAAAATCGTGTCAAAATCTCGCGAGGGGATGCGCACGCGCACGAGATTTCAGCACGATTTTTCTTCCGCGCATGCGCAGAAGCAAAATCTTGCCGAAATCTCTCTCTCGCGCGCATCCCCTTGCGAGATTTCGGCGCGATTTTGCTTCCACACATGCGCAGAAGCAAAATCGACCCAAAATCAATGAAAAAAAATGGCGACGCGCATGGTGGACCGGCAAAGAGGGCTCAGGAGCAGTCGCGCGCAAATTGCGCAATTGACCGCTCCCTACCGGAGCTGCGCACCGGGCAGCTCCGGCATGAACCCACCTCTGCTTAGGAGTAAGGATGACATGATAGCAATGTTCCAATATTTGAGGGGCTGGCACAAAGAAGAGGAGCTCAACCTATTCTCTAAAACTCCCAAAGGAGGATAAGAAGCAATGGATGGAAATTAATCAAGGACAGAAGCAACATAGAACTGAGGAGAAATTTCCTGACAGTTAGAACAATTAATCAGTGGAACAACTTGCCTCCAGAAGTTGTAGGTGCACAATCACTGGAGTTTTTTAAGAGCTTGGACAACCACTTGTCTGAAATGGTATATAGGGTTTCCTGCTTGAGCAAGGGGGTTGGACTAGAAAACCTCTAAGGTCCCTTCCAGCTCTATTCTGATTGATGATTGATTGATTGGTCACTTTAAATCAGTGTTTCCCAACCTTGGCAACTTGAAGATGTCTGGACTTCAACTCCCAGAATTCCCCAGCCAGCATTTGCTGGCTGGGGAATTCTGGGAGTTGAAGTCCAGACATCTTCAAGTTGCCAAGGTTGGGAAACACTGCTTCAAATGAAACGAGAATTTCAGAATCTCCTAAATATTCAATATCAATTGCTGAGTCTTCCTATTGCAATAGCAACATTTCTTGGCTTGTTCAGAAAGGAAGCTGAGATTTCAGCCAGAACATTCGTAATCGTTTTTCTGCCTGTTCAGGAAAATTCTTCCATCAAAGAACACAAAGGCAAGGATCTTACACCGTCCCAGGAGATCACCAAAAGATCTACTGGTTGCACTGTGTTATATACTCAGCATTTCTGATCTTAACCTTGGCTAGTTTTTTCCCCCCTTAGGAATTAGGAATATAGTCTGAATCCAGTTTATGTGTTCAAAGTTATGTGTAAATACATGGCGTGAATTTAAAAAAAAAATATTGGTTAATTCACAACCCGGTTAAGGTGTTGTGTGAATACCGCCAATATCATTTGATGGGGAAGGTGGGAAATAAGTAGGGAGGAGTGTACAGGTAGTCCTCGACGTATAACCGGAGATGGTATTCAGACGGTTTGGACTGGTTCGGTTGAACTGGTTGTTAAAATTCTGCCGAGTTCGGTGAACTGGCTAATCCCACCACTGGCTGGCCCTGTCCCCGCCCATTTTTGGGCCATTTTCGGCTGGTTTTTGGGCTGTTTTTGGACCGGTTTGGGGACCGGTTTCAGCCGTTTTTTGGGGCATTTTTGGCCGTTTTGGATGTTCAGTAGTAGTAAATAAATAGAGAGGGAAATTGTACCTTGTTGAGGCCTTTGAGGCGAGTGGCCAGGAGGTGGGTCTGGGTGTGATGAGTGACATCGAGTTGGCCACGCCCACCCAGTCACATGACCACCTGGCCACGCCCACCCAGCCAGCAGAGAACCAGTTGTTAAATTATTTGAATCCCACCACTGCTTACAACTCTTCATTTAGCGACCATTCAAAGTTACAATGGCTACGAAAAAAAGTGACTTATGTTTTATGGTCCATATTTATGATGGTTGCAGTGTCCCGGGATCACGTGATCCCCTTTTGCGACCTTCTCAAGAGCCAAGTCAATGGAAAGCCTGATTCACTTAACAACCGTGTCACTAACTTAACAACGGCAGTGATTCTCTTAACAACTGTGGCTAGAACAGTCGTAAAAGGGGGCATAATTCACTGAACACTTGTCCTACTTAGCCATAGAAATGTTGGGCTCAATTGTCGTAAATCGAAAACTACCTACCATCCTGCAAAGTTACCCCTACAAAACAAACAAGAAGGAGCTACAGATAAACTTTGTTTGGTGAGTGCCTCATTTAGCGACAGTCTCATATTACAATGGTGATGAAAATGTAACTTTATAAACCGATCCTCACATTTATGACCTTCCCAGGTCCGTAAAGAAAATAAAAACTCAAGTAAGATTGTCAGCACAGTTGCAGTTTCACTTGGTGACCACTTCACTTAACAACCAAGTTGCTGGTCCCAGTACTGGTCACTAAACGAGGACTACCTGTATAGTGGAAATCCACCTTCGGTGCAGGATTGCTACTCTGTTTGGAGGTCAAAGGAGATAAAACATGGTTTGATAATTAAATGATCATAAGAATTACTCAATGCGATTCTGCTTTAGACCAGGGGTCTCGAACCTTGGCAACTTTAAGCCTGGCGGACTTCAACTCCCAGAATTCCCCAGCCAGCTGGCTGGAGAATTCTGGGAGTTGAAGTCCGCCAAGGCTTAAAGTTGCCAAGGTTCGAGACTTCTGCTTTAGACCCACAGTCCACAACCTTGCCACTCGTACGGCCCAATTCCGAATAAGCCAAGGCCTGGTAGTGGGCCACGACCCCTCCTTTAGACACAACCAAAAGACAAGAAGACACAGAAAGCAGTTTGTTTGCAAGCAAACCACAGTTCATTTCCTGAAACCAGGAATGGCTGTGGAGGCATGGAAGGGCACATTGTTGGCAAACAGGAGACGTCCGGTTGAAACGGATCACGTTACCAGCAAGTGAAGAGGGAGCTCAACACAGAGATCCATCAGGGAAGAAAGTCCCTTCAGAGCTCACAGAATACAGAAAAAACAAAATAACAGAGTTGAATGGGACTTTGGAGGTCATCTAGTCCAACCCCCTCCTCGAACAGGAAACCCCATATCATTTTAGACATGTGGCTGTCCAGTCTCTTCTTAAAAACCTCCAGTGATGGAGCACCCACAACTTCTGGTTGCCAGCTCTTCCACCGGTTAATTGTCCTCATTGTTAGGTAGTTTCTCTTTCTTTCTAAGTGGTTCTCTCCTTGATTAGTTTCCATCTGTTGTTTTTTTGTCTTGCTTTCTGGTGCTTTGGAAAATAAATTGATCCCCTCTTCTTTGTGGCAACCTCCCAAATACTGGAATAGTGCTACCATGTCACCCCAAGTCCTTCTTTTCTCTAGACTAGCCATACCCAATTCCTGCAATCGGTCTTCATATGTTTTTGTCTCCAGGCCCTTAATCATCTTAGTTGTTTATAATTTTATAATTGATTACACTGTTCATAATTAATGAATTGGTATGCTTGGCAACTGACTCATGAATAGAATAGAATAGAATAGAATAGAATAGAATAGAATAGAATAGAATAGAATAGAATAGAGAAGAGAAAATAGAAGAGAAAATAGAAGAGAAAATAGAAGAGAAGAGAAAATAGAATAGAAGAGAAGAGAAGAGAATAGAATAGAAAATAGAAGAGAAGAGAAGAGAAAATAGAATAGAAAATAGAAGAGAACAGAACAGAATAGAATAGAATAGAATAGAAGAGAAAATAGAAGAGAAGAGAAAAGAAAATAGAAGAGAAAATAGAATAGAATAGAATAGAATAGAATAGAATAGAATAGAATAGAATAGAAGGCATGCCTGGACTCCAATTCCCAGAATTCCCCAGCCAGCATGCTTGGACTCCAACTCCCAGAATTCCCCAGCAGGCATGCCTGGACTCCAACTCCCAGAATTCCCCAGCCTGCATGCCTGGACTCCAACTCCCAGAATTCCCCAGCCTGCATGCCTGGACTCCAACTCCCAGAATTGTCCAACTAGCATGTGTGGACTTCAACTGCCGGAACTCCCCAGCCAGGATAATTCTGGGAGTTGAAGTCCACCCAGCTGAAAGTTGCTGAGAAACACTGATGTATAATTTTGCAGAAGGCCTGGCTTAGACTTTTGGGCAGCATCTCTTCAATGCACCAGCCCTGCCCTTTCCACCGTCTTCTCTCCACGTCCTTGTAGGTGCCCTGGGTGCAAACATGGAGGAACAGCTGATTAAGCTTCTTTTCAAGGACAGACAGTATAACCCTAAACTGCGCCCGGTGGTATCCAAGAATGACACAGTGACCATTTACCTGGCTCTCACGCTTTCCAACCTGGTGTCCCTGGTAAGTAAGGTCCCCCTTGGGCCTCCCTTGTCCGTTATCAACCAGGGCTGTCCGTCAAGAGGGGGGGTCAAAAAGATCAAACATATCCCGATGTTGGTCACCATCATGTTGGTTACCATCACAAAACACCGTCTGCCACATCCATAGGTTGCTTGAGGATCCGTTTTCATCTCAGGTTTCTTTCTGATATCATCATCTTCTTTTAATTTCTGTTGCTAAACAAGGCGGTTGTTAAGTGACCCAAGTTCAATTCGCTTAACAACCATGTTACTCAATGAACAGCTGCAGTGATTCACTTAACAACCGGGGCGGTAAAAGTTCGTAAAATGGGTCAAAACTCACTCAACAATTGTCTCACTCAGCAAACGGAATTTGGGACCCATTTGTGGTCATTGTGGCCATTGTCAACTTCAGAGGTTTCTCTCTTCTCTTCGAAGGCTGGAAGGTCTAACCATCTTTCCTTGCTTGTTGTTACAGAAAGAAGCAGACGAAACTCTCACGACCAATGCCTGGCTTGAGCATGTGAGTTGCCCCATTTCTCCTGCATGATTTAAGACAGCCAAGCCCGCCCTTCGGGTGGCTGAGGGACCTGGGTGAATTGGTGAACCCTCACCACTGACCCCTAACCCCTAACTAACCCCTAACCCCTAACCCCTAACCCCTAACCCTTAACCCCTAACCCTAGCAGTTTGGTTAGCAGACCTGGAATGATCATCGGCTGCAATGGAACCCGACGGACTATGGAGAGATCACGTTGCTTCGTCTCCGGCCGGAGATGCTGTGGTTGCCGGACATTGTTCTGGAGAACAAGTAAGCATCTTGTTGGCATCCAGAATTGATAACTTCCAATGAGTTTTGCATTTAACAGCAGTCTCTCCCTCCCTCCCTCTCTCCCCCTCCCTCCCTCTCTCCCCCTCCCTCCCTCTCCCTCCCTCCTTCCCTCTCCCTCCCTCTCTCCCTCCCTCTCCCCCCTCCCTCTCTCTCTCTCCCTCCCTCCCTCTCTCCCTCTCCCTCCCTCCCCCTCCCTCTCTCTCTTTCCTATGATCTCTCTCTCTCTTCTCTCTCTCTCTATTTCTATCACCTATCATCATCTCTTTGTATCTATCTATCATCACCATTTATATCTGTCTGTCTGTCTGTCTGTCTGTCTGTCTATCTATAATCTATATCATCATAATCTATCATCTATTTATATACATCCGTCTGTCTGTCTGTCTGTCTGTTTCTCTCTCATCATCTATCATCTATTTATATCCATCTATATCTATCTATCTATCTATCTATCTATCTATCTATCTATCTATCTATCTATCTATCTATCTATCTATCTATCTATCTATCTATCTATCTATCTATCTATAATCTATATCATCATAATCTATCATCTATTTATATACATCTGTCTGTCTGTCTGTCTGTCTGTTTCTCTCTCTCTCATCATCTCTCATCTATTTATATCCATCTCTATCTATCTATCTATCTATCTATCTATCTATCTATCTATCTATCTATCTATCTATCTATCTATCTATCTATCTATCTATCTATCTATCTATCTATCTATCATCTATATCATCATAATCTATCATCTATTTATATACATCTGTCTGTCTGTCTGTGTCTGTCTGTTTCTCTCTCATCATCTCTCATCTATTTATATCCATCTCTATCTATCTATCTATCTATCTATCTATCTATCTATCTATCTATCTATCTATCTATCTATCTATCTATCTATCTATCTATCTATCTATCTATAATCTATATCATCATAATCTATCATCTATTTATATACATCTGTCTGTCTGTCTGTCTGTTTCTCTCTCTCTCATCATCTATCATCTATTTATATCCATCTCTATCTCTATCTATCTATCTATCTATCTATCTATCTATCTATCTATCTATCTATCTATCTATCCATCCATCCATCCATCCTTCCTTCCTTCCTTCCTTCCATCCATCATCCATCCATCCATCCATCCATCCATCCATCCATCCATCCATCCATCCATCCATCATCTATCTATCTCTATTCCTATCTATCTCTAAAACTCTGTAAACTTTACCTGGGCCAAATGGTATTATGGGTCCAGAAAATGGGATTGGGATTATGGGACTCGATTCCCAAACTGCCAGAAAGGACTGGTTTGAAAAAGCTGCATGAAATGGAATCGAGGAAGCTGCCAAGATCCGGCTGGGAAGAACCATCACTCACTCTTACGTGTCTTTCTTTCTTTTTCTTAGCAACGACGGAAACTTTGGGATCACGTACAGTGCCAATATACTGGTGCAACCCAACGGAGACGTCTACTGGCTGCCTCCTTCCATCTTCCGCACTGCCTGCCCTATCAATGTCAATTACTTCCCCTTTGACTGGCAGAATTGTACCCTGAAGTTCTGGTAAGCTGGCTGGGGAATTGTGGGAGTTGAAGTCCACATTTCTTCAAGTTGCCAAGGTTGAAAAACATGTAGAAAACATAGGAAATTGACAGCAGAAAAAGATCCAGGGGTCCATTGAGCCTTCTCTTTGAGTGTTTTCTTTTCATGTTGGTATGTATTATTTTTTTTCTTTCTTTCTTTCTTTCTTTCTTTCTTTCTTTCTTTCTTTCTTTCTTTCTTTCTTTCTTTCTTTCTTTCTTTCTTTCTTTCTTTCTTTCTTTCTTTCTTTCTTTCCTTCCTTCCTTCCTTCCTTCCTTCCTTCCATCTTCCTATTTCTTTCTTTCTTTATTTTTCTTTCTTTCTCCCTTCCCCTTCCCCTTCCCCTTCCCCTTCCCCTTCCCCTTCCCCTTCCCCTTCCCCTTCCCCTTCCCCTTCCCCTTCCCCTTCCCCTTCTTCTTCTTCTTCTTCTTCTTCTTCTTCTTCTTCTTCTTCTTCTTCTTCTTCTTCTTCTTCTTCTTCTTCTCCTCCTCCTCCTCCTCCTCCTCCTCCTCCTCCTCCTCTTCCTCCTCCTCCTCCTCCTCCTCCTCCTCCTCCTCCTCCTCCTCCTCCTCCTCCTCCTCCTTCTCCTTCTCCTTCTCCTTCTCCTTCTCCTTCTCCTTCTCCCCTTCCTTCCTTCCTTCCTTCCTTCCTTCCTTCCTTCCTTCCTTCCTTCCTTCCTTCCTTCCTTCCTTCCTTCTTCTTATTTTATACTCATTCTATTTGTTCATCGCACACTCCCTGAGACATTTAGACTGGAGTTGGCATCTTTGTTCACTTATCATAATTATTATCATTTCATTTTATTATTTTCTGTTTATTTATTTTTAAAATTTCTGTCGGATTGTAGCTACGTGTTTATCCCAAACACGTTTAAACTCAGTTCCTGATGATTGAGCCCCTATCTCCGCTGGATGTTGGTTCCAAGCTTCCCCTACTCTTTCTGTGGAGTCACCCTTTTTAAAATGACTTTTGAACTTCCCGCCTGTCAATTTGAGGTGATGCTCCATGTGCTTGATTTTTGCCTAAAATTGAAAATACACAGTCCTCGACTTAGAATAGTTCATTTAGTGACCGTTCAAAGTTACAACGGCACTGGAAAAAAGTAACTTATTACCATTTTTCATATGTACAACCATTACAGCATCCCCCGTGGTCACGTGATCAAAATCCAGATGCTTGGCAATTGATTCATATTTATGACAGTTGCAGCGTCCCCGCGTCATGTGATCCCCTTTTACGACCTTCTGACAAAGTCAATGGGGAAGCCAGATTCACTTAGAGACCGTGTTACTCACTTAACATCTGCAGTGATTCACGACGACTGTGGCAAGAAAGAGTCATAAAATGAGGCAAAATTGGCTTGACAACTGTTGGGACTAAGTCAAAACAGTTGGGTTGGCAATATATAAACCAACAATGTATGTATATAGGTTTAACTGTATTGATGTGATGTTGCTTTAACTGTATGCTATTTCTGATTGGCTGTTGTGTTGCAAGTTGCCATAAGAGGGAGCTAGAGATCATAGCTTACTCTCTCTCTGTGACATTCTGTTTCTCTGTTTTGTTTATAAGCTGTGGTATCTTTGTTACTGTAACTGACAAAGACAAACTGGTAAGAAGAAGACTTTGTACTTCTAGCTATTGACTGATTTGAACGTGTATGACCTGGACTGTTTATTGAACTGTGCTATTTCCTAAAGTAAAACTGTATGCACTTTAATGTATCTGTGTGTGATGGAATAGTTATTCATACCTACTTTAACACAATGTTTCTATGTGCATATCCTTGTTACTCAAGGGTTGCTCTGCACATACCTTAACAACAACAGTCTCCCTTAAGAGCAGAAATGTGCGGCTCAATTGTGGTCGTAAGTCGAGGACTACCTGTACTCTGTGCTACCTGTACATTGCTGTAAAGCAGAGGTCTTCAAACTTGGCAACTCTAAGACTTGTGGACCAGAGGTGAGTTCCTGCTGGAGTTGTCTGGTACGGAGATCTGGTAGGGAGCGGCCGATTGCGCAATTTGCGCGCGACCACTCCAGAGCCCTCTCCGCCGGTCCGTCGCGTGCGTCGCCATCTTTTTCTGTGAATATTTGGCTGATTTTGCTTCTGCGCATGCGCAGAAGCAAAATCTCACCGAAATCTTGCGAGGGGATGTGCGCGTGGGTGAGATTTCAGCGAGATTTTGCTTCCGCGCATGCACAGAAGCAAAATCTCGCAAGAATCTCACGCGTGCGTGCGTCCCCTCGCAAGATTTTGGCGAGATTTTGCTTCCACGCATGCGCAGAAGCAAAATCACGCAAGAGGGCGTGCGCGCGTAGCGAGCACACGGGCGCCCGAATTGTGGAGATGCGCACGCAGCACACCGGCACCGGTAAGTAAGCAACCCGCTCCTGTTGTGGACTTCAACTCCCAGAATTCTCCAGCCAGCTATGCCGGCTGGAGAATTCTGGGAGTTGAAGTCCACAAGTCTTAAAGTTGCGAAGTTTGCGGACCCCTGCTGTAAAGAACATCTGTTCCTTACACCTTCCGCTGTAGCACATGCACGCGTCCCCTTGTGCAATTCTGCTTCCGCACATGCTCAGTAGCTATAATCATTCCGAAACACAGCTGAGGAGCTGATCAGCTGTGCTTCGGGCGAAGAAATAAAGGTCAGTATAAACCCAGGGTGGGTGGGAAAGCCCTTTTTCAAGCAACAGCAGAGGAAAAAACTTCCAAACAGTAAAAAATCCAGAAAAAAATCCAAAAAAAAGATGGCGGCGCCCACGGATTGGCACCGACCGAACTGGATCCGTGAAGCCATCATGACATCACTAGTGGGTTGCTACCAGTTCGGGCGATCCGGTCCGAACCGGGAGGAACCCACCCCTGGGGGCACTGCATGCCAAAATAATCAGACGCAGGGACAGATTTTTCCTTCATGCCTTCGCTCTGCTGGACACCAAATTCTCATAGCACTGTTTTAGAAGTAAATATATTTACCCATTTTGTAGGGCTGTATTGATATTTATTTATTTATTTATTTATTTATTTATTTATTTATTTATTTATTTATTTATTTATTTATTTATTTATTTATTTATTTATTTATTTATTTATTTATTTGGTAGTTTTTATATGCCACCCTACTCCCTCAGGACTCAGGGCGGCGTACAACATTTTATAAAAAACTCCAAACAAATCCTTAAAAAACAGCTTAAAAAACAGTTAAAATATATAAATATACACCCACCAGACATACATGGGGGAGACATCAGATGTAGAATCGTCTCAAACTCACCCCGCCTGCAGGAAGAGCCATGTCTTAATGGCTTTTCGGAAGGCCAGCAAGGTGGGGATGATTCGGATCTTCTCATGCTTTCTACTACCTTCTCTTATTGGTATTTATGATTGATCACTTGTTGTGTCCTAAGATTGTAACTATGATCTATGACTTATTATTTTGTTGTTGTATGTAGACTGAGAGCTTATGCCCTGGAGATAAATTCCTTGTGTGTCCAGTCACTCTTGGCCAATAAATAATTCTGTTCTGTTTCATTCTGTTCCGTTCTACTCCACTCCACTCCACTCCATTCCATTTTATTCCATTCCATTTTTATTCCACTCCACTCCACTCCACTCCATTCCTTTCCATTCCATCCTGTCCTGTCCCATTCTGCTTTGCTCTGCTCCATTCCATTCCACTCCACTCCATTCTAATTTCTATTGCATTGCATTGCATTCCATTTTATTCTGTTCTGTTCTGTTCCGTTCTGTTCCATTCTAATTTCTCTTCTCTTCTCTTCTCTTCTCTTCTCTTCTCTTCTCTTCTCTTCTCTTCTCTTCTCTTCTCTTCTCTTCTCTTCTCTTCTCTTCTCTTCTCTTCTCTTCTCTTCTCTTCTCTTCTCCTCTCCTCTCCTCTCCTCTCCTCTCCTCTCTTCCGTCCTGTCCTATTCCATTTTAATTTCCATTCCATTCCATTCCATTCCATATTTTCTATTCTGTTCCGTTCCCTTCCTTCCTTCCTTCCTTCCTTCCTTCCTTCCTTCCTTCCTTCCTTCCTTCCTTCCTTCCTTCCTCCATCCCATCCCACCCCATCCCATCCCATCCTATCCTGCTTCTTAACAATCCATGGTTTGGGCATTTGCAGAAAGTGCTGCTAGCAAATCTTACTTTGGCAGCCCAGGTGTAACAAGAACTTCTCTCTGTCTTCACCAGCTCCCTGAGGTACAACGCCAATGAAATCGATCTGCAGATCATGCACAAAACAGAAGATGAGACCCTGGGCCCGTTTCTGGTGGAATGGATCATCATCGACCCAGAAAGTTTCACAAGTAACAAATGTTTGCAGGCTGCTGTGGCTTTCACATCACACAAGCCAGGGTCGGCTTAAGTCTGGTTTGCAAGTGCAGCAGTGGTGGGTTCCTACCAGTGCGGTCCACTCTATAGCACCGGTAGCAGCCCGCTGGTGACGTCACAGTACCAGTGCGGTCGGTTGCCAGTGCCTGGGGGCCGGCATTTTTTAAAAAAAATTATTTACATTTTTTTTTAAATTTCTTCTGCGCATGCCCAGAAGCTGAGCTTCTGGCACTGCGCATGAGCTGCCTTCCTACCCCACAGTGAGTCCAAGCAGGGGAGGATGGCTGAGGGAGCGCGTGAGATGCTGAAAGAACGGGCGGCAGGAGCTATCTCCATTCCCCTCCCTTCAGCAGTCCGAGAAGCCACGAACGCACGGTGATGATCCCAGGCATTTTCGCACGTTTGAGGCTTCTTGAGCTGCTGAGGGGAGGGGGAACGGGCGGCAGGAGCCTAGGATCATCGAATGGGGAGAAGCATTCAGGCCGGACGGAGCATCCTAGGAGAACCTCTGCCACGGTCTTGCTGCTCCCGCTGCGGGGGGCTGCGTTGCGGGTGGGCAATGGCCCCTTGCTTCTCCGGCCGCTGCCAAGCTCCCGAGGCCTACGCCCACCCGGTCACATGGCTGGCAAACCACACCCACAAAATAAGCCACACCCACAGAGTGGTAGGAACAAAATTAGGAACCCGCCCCTGAAGTGCAGCCACAATAGGCTGGATGGTACAAGCTCTAACCCGAGGTTTTCAAGTCACAGGAACAGGGTTCAAATAGCAGCTGAATTCACACAAGCCACAAAGTGGGTTGGTGGGTTGTAAGATGAACCATTGCTTGGGGTCCAAGCAATGTTTGGTTTGTTATGATTTATATTTTATTATTTGTTCCAGCAATCCTGGCCTTTCTTTCAGCTGAACCTTCAAGGCATTCACAGAGTGGGACTGAAATTTCAAGATGTTGGCTGCGACTGTATGGTCAAATCCCACTACTTTTTAAATACATACATACATAGTGACCAGGGGTGAAATCCAGCAGGTTCTGACAGGTTCTGGAGAACCGGTAGCGGAAATTTTGAGTAGTTCGGAGAACCAGCAAATGCCACCTCTGGCTGGCCCCAGAGTGGGGTGGGAATGGGGATTTTGCAGTATCCTTCCCCTGCTACGCCCACCAGGCCACGCCCACAGAACAGGTAGTGAAAAAATTGGATTTCATCACTGATACAAACAAACAAACAAACACACACACACACACACAATGACTAATACAAATTAGAGGAAGAGGAAAGAGGAAATAAGAAAAAATAATGTGAAAAAATGCAAAGAAAGAAACAGAGAAGACAAAAAAGAAAAAAGGAGAGAAAAAGGAGAGGCAGAGGCAGAGGCAGAGGAGGCAGAGGAGGGGAGAGGGAAAGAGACAGAGGAGAGGAAAGGAAAGGAAGATGAGAGGGAGGGGAGGGGACAGGGCGTAGGGGAGGGGGAAAGAGACAAGGAGAGGAAGATAAGATGGAAGGGGAGCAGAGGGGGAGAGGGAGAGAGATGGAAAGGGAGAGGAGATGGAGAGGAGAGGAGAGAAAGAAAGAAAGGAGGGGAGGCAGAGGAGGGGGAGGGAAAGAGAGAGCAGAGGAAAGGAAGATGAGAGAGAGCGGAGGGGAGGGGAGAGAGAGAGATGGAGATGAGATGGGGAGGAGAGAAGAGGAGAGAGAAAGGAGGTGAGGGGAGGAAGAGGAGATGAGAGGGAAAGAGACAGAAAGAGAAAAAGATAAGATGGAGCGGAGGGGAGAGGGAGAGAGTTGGAAAGGGAGGAGGAGAGGAGAGAGAAAGGAGGGAAGGCAGAGGAGGGGAGAGGGGAAGAGACAGAAGGAGCGGAAGATAAGATGGGGCGGGGAGAGGGAGAGGAGGGGGGAGAGAGGGGGGAGGATAGAGGGGAAGGGAGAGTTAGAGGAGGAGAGGCAAAGTAGGGGAGAGGGAGAGAGAGAGAGGAGAGGAAAGGAAAGGAAAGGAAGATGAGAGGGAGCGGAGGGGAGGAGAGGCGGAGGAGGGGAGGGGGAAAGAGACAAAGAAGGAGAGAAAGATAAGATGGAAGGGAGGCAGAGGGGGGAGAGGGAGAGAGATGGAAAGGGAGAGGAGATGGAGAGGAGAGGAGAGGAGAGGAGAGAAAGAAAGAAAGAAAGAAAGGAGAGAGGCAGAGGAGGGGAGAGGGAAAGAGAGAGGAAAGGAAGATAGGCCGAGGTGGTGCAGCAGTTAGAGTGCAGTACTGCAGGCTACTTCAGCTGACTGCTAATTCAGCAGTTCAGCTGTTCAAATCTCACTGGCTCCAGGTTGACTCAGCCTTCCATCCTTCTGAGGTCGGTAAAATGAGGACCCAGATTGTTGGGGGCAATATGCTGAACTCTGTAAACTGCTTAGAGAGGGCTGTAAAGCACTATGAAGCGGTATATACAGTAAGTCTAAGTGCTATTGCTATTGCTAAGCTCCAAGACCAGACCTCATTGTGAAATTAAAAAAACCACAAAAAAGCTTGACATTTTTTTTTAAAAAAAGAGAAGGTTCTATTATCTACACAAGGAGATCCTAATCTCACTAGCGCCTCTAAAAGGGAAGGACCGAAGGATCTTTTGTTTTTTGGTATGGCAGTGGCTGCATTGCTGAGTTTGGAGCAGCCAAGGGTAAGGTGACCAGACGTCCCGATTTTGGCGGGACAGACCCGCTTTTTCATGATTTGTCCCGCGTCCCGCCCGTCCTCTAAAAAGTCCCGATTTTTTGAAAGAATGCACGACTAGGGCATTCTTTCAAAAAATCGGCCTGAAAGGGCGGCGTGCGAGATTGGGGGGAGGAGTTAAACTTTTGGCGGGCACGGCTTTGCAAGGGCTCTTCGCGGTCTACAAGCCGCCGGGTATGCACTGGAGGGCGGTGAAGAGGCACCTGATGCAGCCCCGCCCTCTCGAAACGGCCGGCGTCGCGGTGGGCGGGGCGGCCCGAGTGAAGGAATCGCATCCAAGATGGCCCTTGGGTCGGCGCTGGCTCAGCCGGCCGGGGCCACCGCCGCAGCCTTCCTGCCGCCGGGGCAGCCGGGACTGGGGGCCCAGCCGCAGGGGCAGCAGCAGCAGCAGCAGCAGACCTCTCAGCTCGGGCCAGCCGTGGGCGGCGTTGGCGGCGGGCGGGCGTCCCGCGTTGACTCCTCCGGCGGCGGCTGGAAGCTGGCGGAAGAGCCAGATTCACACCGGCTCTTCCGCCGGCTTCCAGCCGCCGGCGGAGGAGTCAACGCGGGACGCCCGCCCTGCCGCCAACGCCGCCCACGGCCGGCCCGAGCTGAGAAGCCTGCTGCTGCTGCCCCTGCGGCTGGGCCCCCAGTCCCGGCTGCCCTGGCGGTGGGAAGGCTGCGGCGGCGGCCCTGGCCGGCTGAGCCAGCGCCGGCCCTTGCTGAAAGGCCTGCTGCTGCTGCTGCTGCTGCTGCCCCTGCGGCTGGGCCCAACCTGGCCGTCCTCGAGTGCCTGCAGGACGTGCGCGAGGTCAGCGGGCGCGCGGGACCCCCGGGCGGGCGGGGGGGAGGGAGGAGGAGAGCCAAGAGACGCTGGGGGCTGCTCCCCTTCTCAAGCCAGCCCAAGCCACTGCCGGCTCCCGAAGGGGAGGCGGGAGGCAAGGAAAGGTCTCCCGCCTCCCCCCCACCTGGACGCCGACATTAGCCGTCTTTTGCCCTCTGCGCATGCGCAGCATTCTGCGCATGCGCAGAGGGCAAAACTCAAATTGCGGCGTCCAGGCGGCCCCGCCCCCCGTCGGTGTCCCGCTTTAAAAAAAAAATCTGGTCATTTTAGCCAAGGGTAGCTCTCTCCGCTCCATCTTGATAGCAGATCCTCGAATCCACAGCCTGCCACCAGGTGGATTTGTAACTGGCTGACAAACTGTACTCAGCGAGTAGTCCTTAATGGTACAGTACTACATCCACATGGAGGGAAGTGAGTAGTGGGGTACTACAAAGTTCCGTCTTAGGCCCAGTACTCTTCAATATCTTCATCAATGGCTGAAATGAGGGAATAGAAAGGGAACTCAGCAAATTTGCAGATGACACTAAACTGGCAGGAACAGCAAGACAAGCTCAGAATCCTAAAAGATCTTGACAAACCAACAAAATGAATTTTAATGTGGAGAAAAGCAAAGCTTTACACTTAGGCAGGAAAAAAATCAAAGGTATAAGTACAGATTAGGTGAGATCTGGCTCAAACCAGTCACTGTGAGAGGTATATTGGAGTCCTAGTGGACGATCACTTAAACATGAGCCATAAGTGTGTGGCACAGCGGTGGGTTGCTCCCAGTTTGGACTGGTTCTTAGAACCGGTAGTGCCGGCGGTAGGAGGCTCCACCCACCTGCCTGGGATGCTTCTGCGCATGTGCAGAAGTGTTGCATGTGCACAATGTTGCGCGTACGAGTTCAGGGGTGAGCTCAGGGGTGAGCTTAGAACCAGGGGTGGGTTCTAACTTACCTCGCTGCCGGTTTGCTTCCTCACGTGCCGCGTGGGCGCAACTCACGTGCGCGCACATGCTCAGTGCCAAAAAATCCAAGGGGGGGAAAAGCCAAAAACAAGATGGCGACCGCATACACGGTGCCGGGAACTCGGCTTCTGAACATGCTCAGAAGAAGAAATTTTTTTAAAAAAATCAAATTATTTTTTAAAAATAAAAAAAATTCAAGAAAAAAGATGGCGGAGCCCACAGACCGGCACCGACTGAACTGGTTCCATGATGTCATTGTGATGTCACCAGCGGGTCACTACCGGTTCGGGCGAACCGGTCCAAACCGGGATGAACCCACCTCTGAAACCCACCATTGGTGTGGCAGCAGCAGCCAAAAAAGCTAATACAATCCTTGGTTGTATAAGAGACATAGAATCAAAATCACGTGAAGTATTACTACCGCTTTGCAAAGCCTTAGTAAGGCCACACCTGGAATACTGCATCCAGTTTTGGTCACTACATTACAAAAAAGATGTTAAGACTTTGGAAAAAGTGCAGAGAAGAGCAACTAAGAGGATCAAGGGCCCCTGGAGACTAAAATATATGAAGAAGGTTGCAGGATTTGGGTTTGGCTAGCCTAGAGGAAAGAAGGACCAGGGGTGGCGTGATAGCAGCCTTCCAATATTTGAGGTGCTGCCACAAAGAAGAGGGGGTCCACCTATTCTCCAAAGCACCTGAAGGCAGGACAAGAAGCAACCGATGGAAACTCATCAAGGAGAGAAGCAACCTAGGAGAAACTTCCTGACAGTGAGAACAATAGTTGTGGGTGCTCCATCACAAGGTTTTAAGAGACTGGACAGCCACTTGTTTGAAATGGTCTAGACTGCAGAGGTCTTCAAACTTGGCAACTTTAAGATTTATGGACTTCAACTCCCAGAATTCTCCAGCCAGCATAGCTGGCTGGGGAATTATGGAAGTTGAAATCCACAAGTCTTAAAGTTGCCAAGTTTGGGGACCCCTGGATAGAGTCTCCTACTTAAGCAGAGAGTTGGACTAGAATACCTCCAAGGTTCCTTCCAGCTCTATTCTGAATTTGCATGTTTATTGGACCTCAAATTTGCCTGGGGATTATGGGAATGGTTGGGAAAGGCCAGTGGGATAGCCTCTTTAAGCTGCTTCATGGCTCATACTGTCTCTCTTCTCTCTCTCTTCTCTCTCGCTCCTCGCTCTCTTTTCTCTTCTCTCTCTCCTCTCTCCCTTCTCTCTCTCTTCTCTGTTCTCTCCTCTCTCATTTCTCTCTCTCTCTCTCCTCTCTCTCCTCTCTCTCTCTCCTCGCTCTTTTTTCTCTCTCTTCTCTGTTCTCTGTCTCTCCTCTCACCTTTCTCTCTCTCTTCTCTCTCCTCTCTCTTCTCTTTCTCTTCTCTTTCTCTTCTCTTTTCTCTGTTCTCTCCTCTCACCTTTCTCTCTCTCTTTCTCTGTCTCTCTCTCTTCTCTGACTCTCCTCTCCTTTCTCTCTCTCTCCTCTCTCCTCTCTCCTCTTTCTCTGTCTTCTCTCTTTCTCTTCTCTCTCTCTCTCTTCTCCTTTCTCTCTCTCCTCTCTCCTCTTTCTCTCTCTTTCTCTGTCTTCTCTCTTTCTCTTCTCTCTCTCCTCTCCTCTCTCCTCTCCTCTCTCCTTTCTCTCTCTCCTCTCTCCTCTCTCTCCTCTCTCTCTTTTCTCTGTCTTCTCTCTCTCCTCTCTCCTCTTTCTCTCTCTTTCTCTGTCTTCTCTCTTTCTCTTCTCTCTCTCCTCTCCTCTCTCCTCTCCTCTCTCCTTTCTCTCTCTCCTCTCTCCTCTCTCTCCTCTCTCTCTTTTCTCTGTCTTCTCTCTCTCCTCTCTCTTCTCTCTCTCTCCTCGCTCTCTTTTTTCTCTCTTCTCTGTTCTCTGTCTCTCCTCTCTCTCCTTTCTCTCTCTTCTCTCCTCTCTCCTCTTTTTTTCTCTTTGTCTTTCTCTCTCTTCTCTCTCTCTTCTCTGTCTCTCCTCTCCTTTCTCTCTCTCTCTCCTCTCTCCTCTCTCCTCTCTCTTCTCTTTCTCTCTCTTTCTCTGTCTTCTTTCTCTGTCTTCTCTCTTTCTCTTCTCTCTCTCTCCTCTCCTTTCTCTCTTTCTCTCTCCTCTCTCTTTCTCTCTCTCCACTTTATCTTCTCTCTCCCTCCCCCCTCCCCTCTTCCTCCCTCTCCTTCCCCTCTCTCTGCCACAATCAGGCAATGGCGAATGGGAGATTATTCACCGACCGGCTCGCAAAAACATTAACTCGCTTGTCCCTCGAGACAGCATCAAACACCAGGACGTCACCTTCTACCTCATCATTAAGCGCAAACCTCTTTTTTATATCATCAACATAGTCACTCCCTGCATCCTCATCGCCTTCATGATCATCCTCGTCTTCTACTTGCCAGCTGACAGTAAGAGGCCCTTTTTAGCATCCTAGACTTCCTGCTGATGTCCAGTTATGCCTATCTATGTACAGGTAGTCCTCAACTTACAACAGTTCATTTAGTGACCGTTTGAAATTACAATGGCACCCAAAAAAGGTGACATTATGACATTTTTCACCCTTATGACCATTGCAGCATCCCCTGGTCAGGTGATCAAAATTCAGATGATTGGCAACTGATTCATATTTATGACAGCAATTGATTCATATTTATGACAGCAACTGATTCATATTTATGACGTGTGAGCCCCTTTTGCTATCTTCTGACAAGGAAAGTCAGTGGGACACCAGATTCACTTTAAAACTGTTATTAACTGAATAATGGCAGGTATTCACTTAACAACTGCGGCAAGAAAGGTCGTAAAATGGGGCAAAATTCACTGAACAACAGTCTCACTTAGCAACAGGAATGTTGGGCTTAATTGTGGTCATATGTCGAGGACTACGGTATCTGTATTTATTAAATTTATTAAGGGGAACCTATTGGACAGCTGACGGGGGTGCAACGGAGGCTGGTATGGATGGATTTCCAAAAGGCAATAAGTCTAGGAAGCGAAGAGCAAATGCAATTGAGGTACGATAAAGATGCTAACATACATGGCTTTTATAAAGAGCAAACAACATTTGATAAGATAATACTGTTAACGGTAGACAAAAAATAATAATTAAGAAACTATATAATGTTTTATTAAGCCTAAAAATGGAAGATGAACAGGTGAAAGAGACAATGATAGTATGGGCAAATTTTTTTGGATATAATATAGAGCTAGATAATTGGCAAAAACTCTAGAAAAGAAATTATAAATTGACAATGGCAACCACTTATAAAGAAAATTTGTATAAAATGTTTTATAGGTGGCACTTACCACTGGCGAGACTAGCAAAAATGTTTAAAAATATGTCCACCAAATGTTGGAAATGTAATAAAAAAACCGGGCACATACTATCACCTATGGTGGACATGCCCGAAAGCAAAAGGTTTTTGGGCGAAAATGCATATGTGGTTAGGAAAAAAGTTAAGACAGCATATAGATTTTAAGCCAGAACTGTTTTTGTTAGGCATAATATCAGAAATATATGACAAAGAGAATGTATATTTGATATTACATGTTTTAACAGCAGCAAGAATTGCATTTGCACAACATTGGAAAAGCAAGGAAAAACCTACAGAAAAGATGTAATTGAAAAAAAATACTGGATTGTGCAGAAATGGGCAGATTAACTATGAAGATAAAAGAAAAAGAAGAGACAGAATACTTTCTAACTTGGGACTTGTTTTATCAACGGTTGGGAAATAGAGGTAGAACTTAGGTGTCAAAAATTGGTGCAGATCTTCTGAGGTTCAATTCTCCTTCTGCTTTCCAGGTGGCGAGAAAATGACTTTGGCTATCTCCATCCTCTTGGCTCAGTCTGTCTTTCTGCTGCTTATTTCTCAGCGCCTCCCGGCCACCTCCTTCGCCATCCCCCTCATTGGCAAGTAAGTCTCCCCGATCTTAAATAAAATTCCCTAATTTTGGAGCCTTCAGGGGTCTTTGATTGCAACCGCCATCATTTCTTACCTAGATTTCCATATGGATGGAAACTAACCAAGGAGAGAAGCAACCTAGAATTAAGGAGAAATTTCCTGACAGTTAGAACAATTAATCAGTGGAACGACTTGCCTCCAGAAGTTGTGGATGCTCCATCACTGGAGGTTTTTAAGAAGAGTTTGGACAGCTATTTGGCTCAAGTGGTGTAGGGTTTCCTGCCTAAGCAAGGGGTTGGACTAGAAGACCTCCAAGGTCCCTTCCAGCTCTGTTATTCTATTCTATTCTATTCTATTCTATTCTATTCTATTCTATTCTATTCTATTCTATTCTATTCTTTATTTTCTATACTCTATTCTATTCATTTTCTATATTCTATTCTATTCTATTCTATTCTATTCTATTCTATTCTGTTCTGTTCTGTTCTGTTCTGTTCTGTTCTGTTCTGTTCTACTCTATTTATTTTCTATATTTACTCTACTCTATTCATCTATATATATAAAAGTGAAATACCACTCACGCATCATCATGAAATCTCCAGAACCGTAAAGCCTACAAACTTGGAACGTTTGACGTATGTTCCTCTTGGCTTCTAGGTGCTCGCTAAGAAAGGATTTTTTCCAAATGACCATGAGATCATTAGTTATTTCTTATAATATTATTAACATGCTCTGATGCTAAGGAGTTAGACATTCTACTCCCCCTCCCCACCTGAAAAGAATTATGTTCCAACTGCCAGTGGGCGTGGCCAGCGCGTGACTCATCCAGCTTGTGGGCTGGGAGTTTAGACATTCTACTCTATGCTAAGGAGTTCAGTTTTGTAGCGAAGCACTGGTATCCAGCTACTAGTTTTCTATATTCTATTCCATTCCATTCCATTCCATTCCATTCCATTCCATTCCATTCCATTCCATTCCATTCCATTCCATTCTATTCTATTCTATTCTATTCTATTCTATTCTATTCTATTCTATTCTATTCTATTCTTTTTCTCTACTCTACTCTACTCTACTCTACTCTACTCTACTCTACTCTACTCTACTCTACTCTACTCTACTCTACTCTACTCTACTCTACTCTACTCTACTCTACTGAAATGAGATTTCATCAAAGCCATGAGTGATTTGGTTTAGATCAGAGTTGAAGTCCACACATCTTCAAGTTGGCCAGATTGAGAAACCCTGGTTTGATTCAGCGGCGGGTTGCTCTCTTACTGGTGCCGGTGCGCTGGGCGCGCATCTCCACGCTTTGGGCACGCACGCGCTCACTACGCGCACACGCCCCCCTCGCACGATTTTGCTTTTGCGCATGTGCGGAAGCAAAATCATGCCAAAATCTTGCAAGGGGACACGCGCACGAGAGAGATTTCGGTGCGATTTTGCTTCCGCACATGCGCAGAAGCAAAATCTTGCCGAAATCTCTGTCTCGCGCGCGTCCCCTCGCAAGATTTCAGCACAATTTTGCTTCCGCGCATGCACAGAAGCAAAATCGACCCAAAATCAACGGAACAAAATGGCGACGCGCACGGTGGACTGGCAGAGACGGCTCCGGAGCGGTCGCGTGCAAATTGCGCAATCGGCCGCTCCCTACCGGAGCTGCGCACTCGGCAGCTCCGGCAGGAACCCACCTCTGGTTTGATTGATATCTCACCATTCATTTATGGATTAAAGTAGGCATATGCAATGGTCCATCTTCCTATTTTTCCCCACCACAACAATCCTGCAAGGTAGGTTGGCCTGAAAGAATGCAACTGGCTGAAAGTCTATGCCCAAGGCTGGTTTCGAATCTGTTTCTCCCTTGTGCTCCAAATTCAGATGCTTGGCAACTGGCATGTACTTTCGACAGTTGCAGCGTTCCGAGATCATGGGATCGCCACTTGCAACCTTCCCAGGGGCAAGCAAATCAACAGGAGGAACAGGATTCACTTAACGGCCACAGCCACAAGGGTGCAAATTGAGTGTGACTCACTTAATGACTGCATCACTTAGTGTCAGAAGTTCTGATCCCAATTGTTGCAAGCTGAGGACTATCTGTATAGACTTTAGCCTACTGAGCCCCGCCTCCTATGACATCATATATGGCATGACATGATTGGCATGATGATGGCATGACCCACGCATGGAGGGACTCCTGTCCCTGGCAGATGCTTCAGAAATCTCTCAAGACCCTTCGGAGGGCAAAAGGAAACGGGAAATAAACATTTGAAAATATTAGCCTTGATTTTGAACCGTGGTGGCTCAGTGGTTAGAAGTGGTTAGAGTGCAGTACTGCAGGCTACTTCTGCTGACTGCCGGCTGCCTGCAATTTGGCAGTTTGAATCTCACCAGGTTCAAGGTTGACTCAGCCTTCCATCCTTCTGAGGTCGGTAAAATGAGGACCAAATTGTTGGGGTCAAGAGGCTGACTCTGTAAACCGCTTAGAGAGGGCTGTAAAGCACTGTGAAGCGGCATATAAGTCTAAGTGCTATTGCTATCCTTCCTTCCTTCCTTCCTTCCTTCCTTCCTTCCTTCCTTCCTTCCTTCCTTCCTTCCTTCCTTCCTTCCTTCCTTCCTTCCTTCCTCCGTCCTGGAGCAGTGGTTAGAATGCAGCATTGCAGGCAAACTCTGCCCACTGCCAGGAGTTCAATCCTGACCGGTTCAAGGTTGACTCAGCCTTCCATCCTTCCAAGGTGGGTCAAATGAGGACCCAAATTGTTGAGGACAAGAGGCTGACTCTGTAAACCGCTTAGAGAGGGCTGTAAAGCACTGTGAAGCGGCATATAAGTCTAAGTGCTATTGCTATCCTTCCTTCCTCCTTCCTTCCTTCCTTCCTTCCTTCCTTCCTTCCTTCCTTCCTTCCTTCCTTCCTTCCTTCCTTCCTTCCTTCCTTCCTTCCTTCCTTCCTTCCTTCCTTCCTTGAGCAGTGATTAGAATGCAGCATTGCAGGCAAACTCTGCCCACTGCCAGGAGTTCAATCCTGACCGGTTCAAGGTTGACTCAGCCTTCCATCCTTCCGAGGTGGGTCAAATGAGGACCCAAATTGTTGGGGGCAAGAGGCTGACTCTGTAAACCGCTTAGAGAGGGCTGTAAAGCACCGTGAAGCAGTATATAAGTGCTATTGCTATCCTTCCCTCCCTCCCTCCTGTGTGGTGGAACAGTGGTTAGAATGCAGTATTGCAAGCTAACTCTGCCCACAGTCTGAAGTTCGATCCTGACAGGCTCAAGGTTGACTCAGCCTTCCATCCGTCTGAGGTGGGTAAAATGAGGACGCAGATTGTTGGGGGAAAAGATGCTGACTCTGTAAACCGCTTAGAGAGGGCTGTAAAAGCACAGTGAAGTGGTATATAAGTCTAAGTGCTATTGCTATTTTATAAATGGTCATGTATGACACTGATAGGTACCTGCTCTTCGTCATGCTTCTGGTGACTGCGGTGGTGGTGACTTGCACCGTGCAGCTCAACATTCATTTTCGGAGCCCCAGCACCCACATCTTGTCTGAATGGACGAAAGAGGTAAGCCGGAAGGAACGATCCAAAATATAGATAACCCACAAATTGCAACCATTCCTTGAATCACCGCCTTGCATCGCCACGTGCGAGTCGGCGGCTGTATAAATTTTCTAAATAAAATTAAAAAAATGAATCAATGGAATGGCCGTTCAAAGTTCTAACGGCACTGAAAAAAAGGGACTTGTGATGGATTTTCACGCTTACGACCAGCGATTCGCTTAACGACTGTGGCAAGAAAGGTCGTAAAATGGGGCAAAACTCACCTAACAACTGCCTTGCTTAGAAGCAGAAAATTTTGAATTAATTGTGGTTCTTAATCAAGGACTAATTTTCCCAAGTCAATATTCCCGTAAAATAAAAAGAGACAAAAATGTTTTGTCGCCAGTAAATTCAGAAAAACTATTCAGGTAACCTGTTTGAAGCAGGGCCTGAACTAACCCGTTTTCTAGGTTCCCCGTAATTTTGGAAAACCCGGTTTATCAGTGTGGGCTCAGACAGGAAATACAACCAGATGAACTAATCCTACTTCAGTGGTGGGTTGCTGCCAGTTTTCGGACCGGTTCTTTAGAACCAGTAATGGAAATTTGCCGCCGCTCGCTGAACTGGCAGCGATGACTGGTGGTCCACGCTCCTGAACCGGTTGTCCGGTCACTGCGGATTGAAAAAAAAACCCTCTCTGCATGCGCAAAGGCTTCTGCGCATGTACAGAGGGTCATTTCTGGGAAGTGACATGCACGCGCAAAACATGCACTTCAGTTGTGATGCGAACCGGTAGGGAAGTAAGTAGAACCCACCCCTGCCCTACTTAATTGTGAAGCTATATTAACAGAATTTTCAAATCAAGGTTTTTCTCCCGTCTCCTTTACATCCCAAGAAACTAGGAAGGGTCCCTTTGAAGCCTCTTGCCCTGCCTATTATGCAGCTGCAGGCTAAGCAGCCTCTTATCTAACCATTCCCTTGATGGCGTCTCTTGACCCTGTCTCCAAAGGTCTTTCTCACATACTGTTACCACTGCTAACACTTCCCATATCCCATTGTCAAAATAATGCTTTTTCCAAAGGCAACTAGACTTCCTTGGTTTTTTTTCTTGAAGAGGTTTCGCTTCTCACCCAGGAAGCACCCTCAGTTCTGACTGAATGCTTCTTGGGTGAGAAGCGAAACATCTTCAAGGAAAAACAAAGTCCAGTTGCCTGTTAAAAAAGCAACTTTGGGACAAAACTCTGATGACCTGGATGACTGAGAATCTCCATAGACATCAAACACTTCCATTGTTTGTGGAGATTCTCAGTCATCCAGGTCATAGGTTGTCCCAAATGTGCTTTTTCAAAAGGCAACTGGACCTTCTGGTTTTTTCTTTTGAAGATGTTTTGCTTCTCATCCAAGAAGCTTCTTCAGCTCTAACTGGATGGTGGGAAATTTAAGGATTTATAGTTATACTCCTTGCAGATAGCTGGTCATTTGCATCCTTTTAGAGAGTCGTTGAGGCCACTTGGAGATTTGTCTGTGTCCTCAGGCTTTGCACTACTCAGGTGACCCTGAGGACACAGATAAACCTCCAAGTGGCCTTAACGACTCTTTAAAAGAATTCAAATGACCAGCTGTCTGCAAGGAGTATAAATCCTTCCATTCCCCTCCATCTAGTCAGAGCTGAAGAAGCTTCTTGGATGAGAAGCGAAATGTCTTCAAAGTGTCAGATAGGAATTTTCCTATCAAGAGATGATATAGGATCTTGCTTCCCTGAAGTCATTCGTACTTAGAAAATAAAACCGAGATTCAATTCTAATTAACAAAATATTTATTTTAGTACAAAAGTAACAAAAGAATATAAACCTTATTAAGCTACATTTTTTCAGCTAAGAGTTCACGTCTGCCTCGGGCGAGGCTTCGAAGGAGAAGGAAGTAGGAGGAGACAAAACTCCTGGAATGCACGCATGCGTAGTAAAACATATCACATGTCTGCTTGATTAGAAAATACAGTAAATCTAGAAATAATAGAGATGCACAACTGGCAATTATTCACATCGTGACACAAAGAATAATAAGAAACTCCAGTTGCCTCTTGAAAAAATGCCTTTGGGACAAACACTTCCATTGTTTTTGCATTGTGTAGTTCTAAAAGGGCCCATTCTGGCACACGGACCTGGGTGGCTGCATCTAATACACATGGGTTTATTTTGACACTTGGATGGAATACCATCAGGAGATCTTTAAGCTGCCGGCCAGACTGGGATGTTGAAAATCACTTTTCCCTTTTCCTTCTTCTATCCACAGTTCTTCCTTGACACACTTCCTCGCTTCCTGCGCATGTCCAAGCCAGCGGAGAGCGACCCCACGCCACAGGATGGCTTTCTGATCCGGCGTTCTAGCTCTGTCGGTTACATTGTCAAAGCGGAGGAATATTTCACCATTAAGTCTCGCAGTGAGCTCATGTTTGAGAAGCAGTCGGAGAGGCATGGCTTAACTAGCCGGATTACCCCTGCACGTAAGCCCAAAAGGGAAATGGGAGTGGAGTGGAGATGGGCCAGTGGGAAGGGTTGGATTCTACTGGTTCGGGCAAACCGGATGCTCCGACGATCAGCTGGGAGCGAACTGGTTCGCTCCGACGATCAGCTGGGCCCGTGTTGAAATGAGAATGATATCTCATAGAGGCGATGTAGGATCTTTTCTTGGAATTCAGACAGTTAGAAATAAAACTGAGATTAATAGAAAATATTTATTTCAATACAAAAACAATAAATCCTGAATAAGCTACATTTTGCTAAGTAACACGACCATTCAGGTCAACAGCTAAGGCAGAAGAGAATTAATGGTGGTTTAGGAATGCACACATGCGTATAACTCATATCACGTGTTCTGCCTGTATTGGAATGTACCATGATATTAGGATAGGGGTGCATCACCCTGCATAGACATACAACTGACAATATTCACTACATGACAGCCCGCCTGCCCGCCCGCCCCTGCGCTTTACTGACCTATAACTTCTTAGCTGATTCGCGCGGCAGAGTGGATTGCCGCGCCTTAGCTGTGTTTCTCCCCAGCAGTAACACGGAAGGTAAGTTTTTGTAAAACTGTGCACGCGCGCAAAGCGCACAATCACCAAACCGGTTGTTAAACCGGCAGGATCCCACCACTGGCCAGTGGTTATAGTTAAGCCATCATGTCTGATGGCAATGTGGACACCACTGAAATGTTCTCTAATCCAGCCTCATTAAATGCCCTGGTTCATGACACGCAGGAAGACAACGGCTGGCTACTTGTCAGGCTTTAAGAACCAAGGAAGAAATATATACAGAGTTAGTCAACCTTGAGCCGGTCAGGATCGAACTGTTGACAGTGGGCAGAGTAAGCCTGCAATATTGCTGTGATGACCCGGGACCAGGCATGAAGGCAACACAGCCAGCTGATAGTTCAAAACTTCCTTTTATTGCTCCAACTTTCTCCCAAATGCTCCCATGTTTCTGGCAAGTCCCAGAGCAAAGTGCACACTCTCTCTCACACACATACACAGACAGCAGCCTCTGGCTGCGAGGAGTCCAGCAAAACGCTGTTAGCATAACGGCTTTAAAGCAAGAAGTCCAGCGAGGCAAACGAACAAGGCAATAATCCACAAAGCAAGGAAGAAAGCAATGAGTCCACGAAATAAGGAACAAGACAAAGTCCATGAATCAAGGAACAAGGCAAGAAGTCCTGCAAACTCCAGACAACCCCACAGCGTCTCCTTAAGTCTCAGTCCCCAGGTGTGCCTTGTGAAAAGGGGTGGGGCGCTCTCCTCCCGAGTCTTTGAGTTAGCCTGCACTATTCCTGCCTCCTCTCCACTCCCCGTGCTCGGGAATTAGGAGGGGGTGGTCCTTGCTCATCACCTGAGCTCTGTCGCTCTTCCTCTCCACTGCCTGCACTCTCTCAGTCATCCTGCCCCCGTTCCTTCCTGCTGGCAAGCTGTCCCAAGCCCGAGGGGCCCAGGGCTGCCTGGTCCTGCTCCTCCCCATGTTCCTCCGAAACCAACAAGGCTGCCCCCTCGGCCTCCATCAGCCCCAGCTCTGGCCCATCCTCCTCTGCGGATTCAGGCTCCATCAGAGGTATGACAACTGCATTCTGACCACCGTGCCACCCCAGTTCTTGTACTGCAGCTCTCTCAGTGGCTAAGATGCTGAGCTTGTTGATCGGAAAGGTCAGCAGTTCGGCGGTTCGAATCCCTAGCGCCGCGTAACAGGGTGAGCTCCCGTTACTTGTCCCAGCTTCTGCCAACCTAGCAGTTGGAAATAACATAAAAAATGCAAGTAGAAAAATAGGGGCCACCTTTGGTGGGAAGGCAACAGCATTCTGTGTGCCTTCGGCATTGAGTCATGCCGGCCACATGACCACGGAGACATCTTCGGACAGCGCTGGCTCTTCGGCTTAGAAACGGAGATGAGCACCGCCCCCTAGAGTCGGGAGCAACTAGCACATATGTGTGAGGGGAACCTTTACCTTTATTATTTATTTATTTATTTATTTATTTATTTATTTATTTATTTATTTATTTATTTATTTGTGAGATTTATATACCGCCTTATAGTGCAATCACTCTCTAAGCGGTTTACACCATTAAGCAATGTATATTTATATTGCCCCCAACAATCTGGGTCCTCATTTTACCTACCTCGGAAGGATGGAAGGCTGAGTCAACCTTGAGCCGGTGAGATTTGAACTGCTGACCTGCGGATCACAGTCAGCTAAAGTGGCCTGCAGTACTGCACTCTAACCGCTGCACCACCTCGGCTCTTCTCTTTACCTTTTTAGATCTCCTCGGCCCCTGACTCAGAACTTCCTTCTTTTCTCTCCCCCCTCCCCCTCCCCCCCAGGACCAAGCCCCCATGGGTCAGGCAACTTGCAGGAGCAGCTTTACAATGAGATCAAGCCAGCCATTGCTGGAGCCAACTTCATCGTGAAGCACATGCAGGAGAAGAACAGCTATAATGAGGTAGGGGTGTAAAGCCACCTGGAGGTCACCAACTCTGCTTCTTCAGACTCTCATAAGCCCTGTGATAATCTGCTATCTTGGTGGAGAGTGTTCCATTCTGACTTCGGTTGAGAACAGATTTTTCCCAACTGGGTGCCTACAGTACAGGTACTGTACAGAGGTGGTGTTCAGCCGGTTCTATCCGGTTCGGGCGAACCGGTAGCGCTGATTGCAGGTGGCCTCGCCCACCCGCCCGGATGTAATCATGTCCCATTAATCCATGTTTTTGAGGCTGTGCGCATGCGCAGAAGGTTTTGCGCATGCACGGAGGTGGAGCAAGCGCTCGCCCATGCACACTCACATTTACGAATCGGTAGGGAAGGTACCACCCCTGGTACCGTAGTCCTCGACTTACGACCGCAATTGAGCCCAACCTTTCTGCTGCACAGGGAAACAGTTGTTGAGTGAGTTTTGCCCCATTTTACGACCTCTCTTGCCACCATTGTTAAGCAAATCGCTGCCATGATGGTTCAGAGAGTAACACGGTTGTGAAGTGAATCTGGCTTCTACCTTGACTTGGCTTGTCAGAAGGTCCCCCCAAAAGTGATCACGTGATCACTGCGACCGTCATAAACACAAGCCAGTTAGCAAGCCTCCAGATTTTGATCACATGGCACCAGGGATGCTGCAGTGGTCGTAAGTCTGAAAAATGGTCACGAGTCACTTTTTTCAGTGACGTCGTAACTTTGAACGGTCATTAAATGAACTGTTGTAAGTCGAGGACTACTGGTGGTGAAGCTGATCTAGAAACTGGTCTCTTAAAATCTTCTGCAGAGCATTCAGTTGGAGACAGTCTTCCTTAGTTACAGGTAGTCCTCGACTTACAACAGTTCGTTCAGTGACCATTTAAAGTTACACCCAAAAAAGTGTCTGTGACCTTTTTCACATTTAAAACCGTTGCAGCATCCCCATTGTCCCATAATCAAAATTTAGATGCTTGGCAACTGGTTCATGTTTATGACAGTTGCAGTGTCCGGGGTCCTGTGATCCCTTTTTGCGACGTTCTGACAACCAAGTCAACCTAGATTCACTTAACAATCATGTCACTCACTTAACTGCAGTGATTCGCTTAACAACAGTGGCTGCAAAGGTTGTAAAATGGAGCAAAATTCACTTAACCAATGTGTCGCTTAGCAACAGAAATGTTGGGCTCATTTGTGGACATAAGTCAAGGATTAAATGCAGGGGTGGGCTTCAAAATTTTAGCAAGGGCTTCTCTGCCCTGTTGCTGGGTGGGCGTGGCCATGGTGGGCATGGCCTAGTTGGTCTCCTGCACCACAGTGGGGGGGGCGTTTTTGTCCTCCTTGGGCTCTGGAGGTTTTTCTCGAGCCTCCGGGAGGGCGAAAACATACTCCCCAGGCTCCAGAGGCCCTCTGGTTGCTGAATTAAGCCATTAAGTGCGCCCAGTAGACCAGGAATCTCCAAACATGAAACTTTTAAGACTTGTGGACTTCAACTCCCAGAATTCCTCAGCCAGCCATGTTGGCTGGGGAATTCTGGGAGTTGAAGTCCACAAGTCTTAAATGAGACTTTTCCTGAGGTGATGTTGGCTGAGTACAATTTTAGAGTTGCTTTGATAAAAGACTTGGACTTGTCCCAATCGTATTATTTTACCCTTGCAGGAAAAGGACAACTGGAATCGCGTGGCTCGGACCGTGGACCGCCTCTGCCTCTTCTTGGTCACTCCCATTCTGAGCCTTGGGACCTTATGGATCTTCTTGGTGGGGATCTACAATCACCCTCCCCACCTGCCCTTTGAGGGTGATCCTTATGACTACAGTGAGAATAACAAGCATTATATCTAAAGCTGAGGGCAGCTCAGAGCACCAGCACTGCTGATCAGAACATCTGTCACAGCTGCCAGATTGGGTGGATCGCGACGGGAGATCGTACTGGCCCTTGCTGTGGCTCCCTCACTCCAAATATCCGAAGACTTGTGTTCCCTTGAGTTATTTTTGATTTTTATTGTAATTCTATTCCCTGGGTTTCTCAGATTCTCTGAGACGTTTGGACTTCAACTCCCAGAATTCCATGCCGCCTGGGGAATGCTGGGAGTTGAAGTCCAGACATTGTAAAGTTGCCAAGAATAAGAAATAGAGTTTAATAAAAGCTGCTTCCAAAGGGTGTTTGGGAAAACCTGAGAAGGCAAAGGGATTTTTTGATTGTTGTTGTTTTGATGATTTTTTATTTTAAAAAGTTAGTTTATTTATCTTAGTGGGTTCTGTCAATTTCACCATCCATTCCTGCAGAGGCTAATGCAAAACCTTTTCATCTTTGTGCATAAATCTTGTTGCAGTAATCATATATTTAGCTGACTGTGATCCGCAGGTCAGCGGTTCAAATCTCACCAGCTCCAGGGTTGACTCAGCCTTCCATCCTGCCGAGGTAGGTAAAATGAGGACCCAGATTGTTGGGGGAGATATAAATAATATACATTGCTTAATGGTGTAAACTGCTTAGAGAGTGCTTGCACTGTGAGGCGGTATATAAATCTCACAAATAAATAAATAAATAAATATACTGAAATAATTTTCCATGGCTTTTTGTCTAACTCTGCACCCAAGGAGAAGTTTCAGTTGAATACAGGCAATCCTTCACTTATGGCAACAATTGTGCCCAAAATTTCTGTGGCTAAGTGAGACAGTTGTTAAGTGAGTCTTGCCCCATTTCATGACCTTTTTGCCTCGGTTGTTAAATGAATCACTGCAGTTGTGAAGGGACTCTGGCTTCCCTATTGACTTTGCTTGTCAGAAGGTCGCAAAAGGGGATTGCGTGACCCCGGGACACTGCGACCGTCATAAATATGAGACAATGCCTACTGTCTGAATTTTATTCACATGGCTATGGGGATGCTGCAACAGTCGTAAGTGTGAGAAATGGCCATATCACTTTTTGCAGTACTGTTGTAATTTCCAACAGTCATTAAACGAACTGTTGTAAGACGAGGACTACCTGTGTTAATCTTTAAAATCCTCTGTGTGTATTTTAATCTATTTTTAAAAGGTTTTTTTCGTGTCCATCAAGCATGATAAAATGTCCCTCCGTGTTGTTCACATTCCCAATGTCGAGTCCCTTCCCGGGTCTCACCATACCTGGGGCGGGGGGGTTGGCGACTGGAGCGGCGAGAGAGGTGGTGATTCGGCAGTGGCGGGCTCACCTCTAATGATGCCAAATGGCCACGGTGTTCCCCTGCTGATCCTGCGCCACCCAGCTGATCGTTCCCGGCCCGATGACACCAACCAGCCGCGGCGTTGGCTGCTGAGCCTCCGCCGCCCAGCTGATCGGGCCCAGTGGCCTTCAGCAGCGACGGACCACCCACTGGGCCACTCCGGGCTTCGAGGGGGCTATTTGCCGCTGGATGGGCGTCGGCCCTGATGGACACCAGACATGCGCTGCCCCAACGCTGACTGGAGCAGGATGGTGGTTACTTGTGGGCGTGGCAGCCGGACAACTGGGGGTGTGGCCCAACATCTTAAAATGGCACTGGGAGGCAGACGCTCCCAGCGCTGACTTTACAAAGATCCTAAACCTACCATCTCGCCACGTTCTGAGGCTCCGGCCTGTTTGTGGGAAGTAAAAACAGAGTTTTGCCACGTTTGTGTCCTGCCAGGTCTGGCCTAGACCGTCTGAGACCCAACATATATTTGAAATCTAGATAATTTCTCCAATGTCAATAGAATTGTAAGCCACCCAGAACAGGTTGGTTGAATTGGGTGGCTATAGAAATTGGATAAACAAAATGATATAGATTTTATTTTAAAAAATTCTCTTTAAGATCCTAATGGAAATTTCAAGCCCAGTGACCACATATTTTCCCATGGATCCATCTGTATGTTATACCCAATATGGTTCAAACAAGCTGGTTAGTACGGACTTGGTTAAACATGTTGTGTGAATCAGGGGCGGGTTCCTAATTTTTTTACTGCCACTCTGTGGGCGTGGCTTATTTTGTGGGTGTGGCTTGCCAGCCATGTGACTGGGTGGGCGTGGGCCTCGGGAGCTTGGCAGCGGCCAGAGAAGCAAGGAGCCATTGCCCACCCGCAACGCAGCCCCCCTCAGCGGGAGCAGCAAGACAACAGCAGCGGTTCTTCTAGGAGGTTCCGTCCGGCCTGAATGCTTCTCCCCATTCGATGATCCTAGGCTCCTGCTGCCCATTTCCCCTCCCCTCAGCAGCTCGAGAAGCCTTGAATGTGCGAAAATGCCTAGGATCATCACCGCGCGTTCGTGGCTTCTCGGACTGCTAAAGGGAGGGGAATGGAGATAGCTCCTGCCGCCCGTTCTTTCAGTGTCTCACGCGCTCCCTCAGCCATCCTCCCCTGCTTGGACTCACTGTGGGATAGGAAGGCAGCGCATGCGCAGAGCCGCAAACTTGGCTTTTGGGCATGTGCAGAAGAATTTTTTAAAAAAAATGTAAAAAATTTTTTTTAAAAAAATGGCGGCACCCAGGCACTGGCAACCGACCGCACTGGTACTGTGACGTCACAAGCGGGCCGCTACCGGTGCTATAGAGTGGACCGCACCGGTAGGAACCCACCACTGGTGTGAATGCAGACAGAGGCAGAGAGCAAGGGGTTAAGAGAAGTATCAGAAAAGGTTAGAAAGTCCCACCTTTTTCTACCAGGCTGCCCATCCTTCTCTTCAGCACCGTTCGCTTTGTGACCCCCAAAACAATACCCTGAGGCTGGACCTGGATGGGAAAACAAAGGTTGCTATAAACCAGGGGTCCCCAAGCTTGGCAAACATTAAGACGATTAGGGGATTGGAGAATAAAACATATGAAGAATGGTTGCTGGAAGTGGATATGTCTAGTCTTATGAAAAGAAGGAGGTGACATGATAGCAGTCTTCCAATATTTGAGGGCAGTAGTGGGTTCCACTTACTTTCGCTACCGGCTCGGGAATGGGAGTGCGCAGGTGCGCAGTCGAGCTTTGTGCATTCGCAATGCTTCTGCGCATGCGCAGAGCGTCTTGGATGACGTCCAGGCGGGTGGGCGGAGCCTTCCGCCGCCCCTACCGGTTCACCTGAACCGGTACGAACCTTTAGCAACTCACTACTGTTTGAGGGGCTGCCACAAAGAAGAGGGCGTCAAATTACCGTATTTTTCGGAGTATAAGACGCACCTTAGTTTTTGGGGAGGAAAATAGGGGAAAACAATCTGCCTACCAGGTATTCATCTGGCTAGCGTCCTTAGTCTGGTCAGCTTCAGCACATTATTTTATCCCCTGGTTAGGACTTAAAAAAACCTTCTTCTGAGAGAGTAACAATGAAAGAGCCTGCAAGCCAGTAAGAGCTGGGAAGATCGTTAGCACCTGGTTAGGGCTAGGAAAAAAACTTATTCAGAGCAAGTAGAGCAATGAAAAAAAAATTCTGCAAAGACTTAGGGCTGGAAAAACGTTCTTTGGAGAGAGTAACAATGAAAAAGCCTGCAAGGTAAGAGCTGGGAAGATCTGTTAGCACCTAGTTAGGGCTGGAAAAAAGCTACATTCGAAGTATAAGACGCACCCAAATTTTCAGCCACTTTTAGGGAGGAAAAAGGTGCATCTTATACTCCAAAAATACGGTATTCTCCAAAGCACCTGAAGGCAAGACAAGAAGCAATGGGTGGAAACTAATCAAGGGGAGAAGCAACCTGGAATTAAGGAGAAACTTCCTAACAGTGAGGACAATTAACCAGTGGAACTGCTTGCCACCAGAAGTTGTGGGTGCTCCATCACTGGAGGTTTTTAAGAAGAGATTGGATATTCATTTGTCTGAAATGGTATCAGGTCGGCTGTGAGAGCAGGGGGTTGGACTAGACACTAGAAAGCCTCCAAGGTCCCTTCCAACTTTATTATTCTGTTAAAACTCCCATAATTCTTCAGCCAGCAGAAATTCTGGGAGTTGAAGTCCACAAATGTTAAAGTTGCCAAGTTTGGAGATCCTTGCTATAAACTGTTGATAGCCTTGGGTTTATTTTTAATGCTAGGTACTGGGCATACCTCCTACCAGTTGTTGTGCCATCTGTTGTGTGGAAATAAGGTCATGAGGTCAGGTGTCAAGAAATGCTCAAGCCCATTGGGAAGCAGCTCTCTAAGAACATGTCTCATTACATACAAAGCAGCCGAAGCTCCGTGGCTGAGAATGCAAAGCCCCAGGGTGAGGTTACGGGAGAGACAGCTGTCGCCAGAGGGTTTCCGGGAGGGGAGAAATGATGACAACACCACATTGACTGCTATTGTGAGTTTCCTAAATACACATCCACAAATAAGTCACTGAACAATTAATCAGTGGAACAAGTTGTCCCCAGTAGGTGGGGATGCTCCAACACGGGAGGTTTTTACAAAAAGAGATTGGACAACCATTTGTCTGAAATGGTATAGGGCAGTGATGGCGAACCTTTTGTGGTTCGCGTGCCAAAAGGGGGGGAGCGTGTGGGGGGGTCATGCACGCGTGTGCAAATACCCATAATTCCATGCGCCCCCCATGCATGCGCACGTGATCCCCCCCACTCCCGGCACACAATGGCACGCCCATTTTTTGCTCTCCCCAGGCTTCAGAGCCTTTCTAGGACCCTGGGGAGGGAGAAAACAGCCTTCCCCACCCCCCCGGAGGCCCTCCGGAGGCCAGAAATGGCCCGTTTGCCAACTTCCCAACCTTCCAGACCTGAGCTCGCGTGCCCACTGATATGGCTCCGCGTGCCACTAGTGGCATGCATGCCATAGATTCGCCACCACTGGTATAGGGCTTCCTGTTTGAACAGGGGGTTGTACTAGAAGACCTCCAAAGTCCCTTCCAACTCTGCTATTCTGTCTTTGTTGTAAGTGGGTGGATGATAAACAAGACTAAAAGAAATTCTAACAAAACAAAACCCGATGGTGAGAAAAGTACATTAGAAATTCTGTTTTATATAAAGCACCACAGAAAGCAAATAAAAAGTACAGTCACCATGTGCATTACTGCTCAATTATTTATCTGTAACAGGAAACAGAAAATTCTACTTAGAACAAAAAAGCACAGAATATATACCCGTGATGGTGAACCTATGGCACGCGTGCCACAAGTGGCACCTGGAGCCATATCTGCCGGCACGCGAGCCATTGCCCTAGCTCAACTCCAGCACGCATGTGCGTGCTGGCCAGCTGATTTTCATCTCGCACAGAGGCTCTGGGAGGTCTTTTTCGGCCTCTGGAGGGCCTGGGGGCGGGGAGGCCATTTTCGGCCTTCCCAGACTCCAGGGAAGCTTCTGGCGCCTGGGGAGGGCGAAAAATGGGCCTACTGGGCCCACCAGAAGTCCAGAAATGGGGGAGCAGGGGGTCGTGCAAGCAATGCGCGGTGGGGGGACAGCAGGGGGTGTGGGGCATGTGGGGCATTGAATTATGGGTGTGTGCGCACACGCTTTTGGCACCCGAGGGAAAAAAGGTTCGCCATCACTGGTATATACCATAGATCCAAACTTGAAAACACTGCCATCTACTGGCTAAATACTACTGTAGTTGTTGCATAAAAATACATTCCAACAATGAATTCCCACACAGTAATGTTTTACACTTAGCCTCTTATTGCTCTTATGTAAGTATTTGTGTACCTCTTTTATTGTTTTGTGTATAATAATTGGTATATCTTCTTTTTGAATTTCATCCCTGATCTATCTACTTGCTTTCCGCAACCAGGTGCTTTCCCGTTTGTTATTAAACTACATGTCCCAGCATCCTCATAACCTCGGGGTTAACGGGAGTTTCTGTGTGCCTCATAAAGTAGACAAGAGCTGATAGCTGGATAGAGTTTGTTTTCCTGTTTGATAAGACTCTTATCTGTGATTAATATGTACCGTATTTTTTGGAGTATAAGACGCACCTTTTTCCTCCCTAAAAGTGGCTGAAAA
>JALIGW010000005.1:78588218-78618218 GCA_023053685.1 Diadophis punctatus similis | reverse complement strand
TTTGAGGCTGTAACAACGTAGCCGGGTAGAGCATTCCAGGTGTTTACCACTTTGGTTAGTTCCACTTACCTTCGCCACTGGTTCGCATCGCAACATTTCGTGTGTGCTCGCTCGCTCTGCTCGAGCACATGCGTGTGTCCCCTCATGCTATTTGGCTTCCGTGCATGCTCAGAATCAGGAATTAGCCCGAAACACAGCTGAGGAGCTCATCAGTTGTGTTTCGGGCGAAGAAATAAAGGTAAGAATTCACCCGCAGGCGGGCGGGCGGGCCCTTTTTCGAGCCGTGGAAGGGGGAAAAAAAAGATTGTGGCGTGCACAGAATGGCACCGACAGTGACGTCACCAGCGGGTCGCTACCAGTTTGGGCAATGTGGTCCGAACCGGGAGGAACCCACCCCTGACTTCTGTTGCTGAAGTTGTATTTTGTTTGTTTCGGGGTGCTGGCCTGCTTCAAAGGGCTGACATAGCTTCAGCGAATCTCAGCGTCCAGACAATGAGCGTGCGGTGCCAAGTAATCTGAAACTAAAAATATATCGCCAAATAATAACGCTGAAAGTATGCAGAGCTTATATTCCGTCTCTGAGGTTGCAAGGTTAGGAAATCGGATTCTCATTCAACAAAGATACTTTGAAAGCAGGTGCCGGATCTTTTTTGTTTGTTTTGTTTTTTTGTTACAGAAATGAAATGTCAGAAAAGATGGTTTATTTGGGGCACTCCTCTACCTTCTTTCAGGATGTTTGCACCATTCAAGAATAATAGAAGGGACCTTGGAGGTCTTCTAGTCCAACCCCCTGCTCAGGCAGGGAACTCTCTACCATTTCAGAGAAATGGCTGTCCAATCTCTTCTTAAAAACCTCCAGTATTGGAGCACCCACAACTACTGGAGGAAAGGCATTCCACTGGTTAATTGTTCATATTACTAAGATTGTTCTTTAATAGCTTTATTTGATTTAACCCTGATGGATTGCATAAACTGAGTTTGAGAAGCAGGATGAGACTTAACAGAATAACAGAGTTGGAAGGGACCTTGGAGGTCTTCTAGTCCAACCCCTTGCTGGAGCAGGAAACTTTATACCATTTCAGAGAAATGGTTGTCCAATGTCTTCTTAAAAACTTCCAGTGTTGGAGCATTCACAACTTCTGGAGGCAAGCAGTTCCACGGATTAATTGTTCTAACTGTCAGGAAATTTCTCCTTAGTTCTAAGTTGCTTCTCTCCATGTTTAGTTTCCACCCATTGCTTCTTGTTCTACCCTCAGGTGCTTTGGAGAATAGTTTGACTCCCTCTTCTTTGTGGCAACCCCTGAGATATTAGAAGACTGCTATCATGTCTCCCCTAGTCCTTCTTTTCATTAAACTAGACATACCCAGTTCCTGCAACCATTCTTTGTATGTTTTAGCCTCCAGTCCCCTAATCATCTTTGTTGCTCTTCTCTGCACTCTTTCTAGAGTCTCAACCAGGGGTGGGTTGCTTGCTTACCAATACCGGTGCGCTGCGCGCGCATCTCCATGTTTCGTGCGCACGTGCATCGCATGCGCGAAAGCAAAATCTTACTGAAATCTCTTGCGCGCGCGCGTCCCCTTACAAGATTTTGCATGTGAGGAAGCAAAAGGACCAAAAAATTATTTTAAAAAGATGGCGACGTGAACTGCGAAGACGGCACCGGAGCAGTCGCGCACAAATTGCGTAATCGGCAGGTCCCTACCGGAGCTGCGCACTGGACCGCACCGGTAGGAACCCACCCCTGGTCTCAACATCTTTTTTGACATCATGGCAACCAAAAATGGATGCAATATCCCAAGTGGAAGATGGTTTCAACTTAGCCGAGAAATTGCAGTCGGACATACCAGCTTTTATTTCTGCCCATTGTAAGGAAACCAATTCCTTGTTCCCATTTTACAGATCGGAAGACTGAGGAGAAGCAGCGATCACGCCAACCCAGTCTTTCTCCTTTTGCAACCTCTAAAAAGTGGGCAGATGGCATCCCTTAACAAATAGAAACCTGTTGGGTTTTTTTTCCTGGACTGTACAATGACAGTCTTGGCAACTTAGCAAAGAATCAGTAGAGTTAGTCCTCAGTTTACGACCACAATTGACCTCCAAATTTCCATGGCTAAGCCAGACAGTTGTTAAGTGAGTCTTGCCCCCTTTTACGACCTTTCTCGCCACAGTTGTTAAATGAATCACTGCAGCTATTAAGTTAGTAAATGGTTGTTAAGTGAATCTGGCTTCCCCATGGACATTGCTTGTCAGAAGGTCGCAAAAGAGGATCACGTGACCCCCCAAGACACTGCAGCCGTCATAAATACGAATCAGTTGCCAAGAGCCCGAATTTTGATCATGTGACCACAGAGATGGTCGTATGGGTGGAAAAATCTGATAATCTGGTTGCGCCTTTTCCAGCGGACAAATTTTAATCCGAAATTACGAAAGTTTGAGCGTGGTTTAAAATCTGTCCGTGGGAGAAGGTGCTATAGGAATTCTGATCTTTTTTCCCCATCGGAGACTAACGTGGCACTTTCCGACATTGCTAACTTGGCTCATTCATGGCTTAATGAAGTTAGCCTTGGCATTTTCTCAACCTTTCCCTCTCCAGGCAGATCATCCCCCCTCCCCAATATCACAATGGGGGCTTAAATTTTTCCGGTCTCCAGGAAGGTGATGAGAACAGGCAGTCCTTAAAACGGAACCCTCCCTCTTCAACGCGGCATTGTTCTCAGCTTTGGGCTGCCAACATCCTCCAAACAGCTGACAATGCCCAGCATAACAGCTGAGCCACAACTATCTTGGAAAGGGGGGGTTTGCCATGCGGGTGGGTGGGTGGAGGGAGGGAAGGCAGGAGGGGCTGGGCTGTTGCTCAAAATAACGTCCCGGACCCTCCAGCTTACATCAGTGGCCCCATTGCTGCCGAGGGACAAAGAAAGAACAGTGCGCAGGCATATAACATGAGGATCAGATGCTCAAGTTTAGCTCTTATATTCAGCTTCCTTGCTGGTAAGTTGGCATCGCTGCAGATAATTAGCAGTCGATGGGGCGATAAGGTGGGACGGGAGATGGAAGGTTAATTTACTTTACTTTACTTTACTTTTTTACTTTACTTTTCGTTTAGTTTAGTTTAGTTTAGTTTAGTTTAGTTTAGTTTAGTTTAGTTTAGTTTAGTTTCGTTTCGTTTCGTTTCGTTTCGTTTCGATTCGATTCGATTGATTTGATTCGATTCGATTCGATTCGTTTAGTTTAGTTTAGTTTAGTTTCGATTAGATTCAATTTGATTAGCTTAGTTTTGATTCGATTCAATTAGTTTAGTTTAGTTTAGTTTAGTTTCATTTCGTTTCATTTAGATTAGTTTTGATTAGTTTTGATTTGATTTGATTTGATTCTATTCGTTTAGTTTAGTTTAGTTTAGTTTAGTTTAGTTTAGTTTAGTTTAGTGTTTAGTTTAGTTTAGTTTAGTTTAGTTTAGTTTAGTTTAGTTTAGTTTAGTTTAGTTTAGTTTAGTTTAGTTTCGATTCGATTCAATTGGATTTGCTGGGTTAATCCGCCTCTCTGCCCAATGAATCAAATTTAGATTTTAGATTTAGATTTATTATTAGAGTTGGAAGGGACCTTGTAGGTCATCTAGTCCAACCCCCTGCTCAAGCAGGAGTTCCTACACCATTTGAGACAGATGGCAGTCCAGTCTCCCCTTGAAGGTCGCAAGTGTTGGGGCTCTCACGACCTCCGCTGGCAAGCTGTTCCACTGGTTGATCGCTCTCACTGTCAGAAAGTTTCTCCTCACTTCCAGGTTGAATCTCTCCTTGGTCAGCTTCCATCCGTTATTCCTTGTTTGGCTTTCTGGTGCCATAGAGAACAGCCTGACCCTCTCCTCTCTGTGGCATCCCCTCAAGTATTGGAACACTGCTATCATGTCACCCCTGGTCCTTCTCTTCGCCAGACTGGCCAAGCTCAGTTCCTGCAACCGCTCTTTGTATGTTTTATTTTCCAGACCCTTTTATCATCCTGGTTGCTCTCTTCTGCACTTTCTCTAGGGTTTCAATGTCTTTTTTGTAGTGTGGTGACCAATTTAATGATTACTGCAATTGCACAAGTGCGTTAAGAGGGCTAAGCTAACAAAACAGGGTGGGATGAAATACTGGCAGTTCTCAAGTTACCACCGGTTGCTTACGGACCATTCGGAATTACAACGGATTTATCTGGATGGGTTTTTGTAACCTAGATTGGAAGTTCTGACCATTGTCGCCCCCTGGTGGATATGTGACTACAAAGGGGCTGTATTTACAGTCCTTGACATATGACTACAGATGAGCGCCAAATTTCTGTTGCTAAACGAGACGTTTGTTAAGTGAGTTTGGCCCCCTTTTTACAACCTCTCTTGCCCCAGTTGTTAAGTGAAGCACTGCAGCGGTCAAGTTAGTCACATGGTTGTTAAGTGAATCAGGCTTCCCCATTGACTTGGCTCGTCAGAAGGTCGCAAAAGGGGATCACGTGACTCCGGGACACTGTGACCATCGTAAATATGAGTCAGTTGCCAAGCATCCGAATTTGGATCACGGGACCATGGAGATGCCGCAACAGTCATAAGTGTGAAAATAGGTCATAATAAGGCACTTTTTTCAGTTGTAACTTTGAATGGTCACTAAATGAATGGTTGGAAGTCGAGGACTACCTGTGCTGCTGTTTGCAGTGCCTGCTGGACACGTGACTGCATTTTATGATGGTTTGGCAGAAAATTACCATTTTCTTCCAGTTTTCGGCAAAACTATGCCCATTGAGAACCATTGGTTCTTTTAACGCCCACAGCATTCGCTTAACGTCAACTGCAAAAGAGGTCTTAAACAGTGGCGGGTTGCCATCTTACCGGTGCCGGTGCGCTGCACGCGCATCTCCAAGTTTCGGCAAAATCTCGGGCGTGCGCACGTCCCCTCACGAGATTTCGATGCAATTTTGCTTCCGCGCATGCGCAGAAGCAAAATCAACCAAAAATTAACGAAAAAAATGGCGACATGCGCGGTGGACCGGCAGAGAGGGCTCCGGAGCGGTCGTGCACAAATTGCACAATTGGCCGCTCCCTACCGGAGCTGCGCACTGGGCAGCTCCGGCAGGAACCCACCTCTGGTCTTAAAGTTGGGTGGATCACATGTCCCACCGACTGTACGCCCATCATGAGTTGCGACCACGATGAGCAGGCTCCGTTACAGTCGTGAGTCGAGGACTACCTGTAAGATAGCAGCAGGATGAGCAATCCTGCCCTTTTCTGGCATGTCTGTGTGGACTAGAAAAAAGACTCAGGAAAACAAAATAATTCTATCATTTTTCAAGCAAATGTGACAAAAATGCACAGCAAAAGGGCACGTAAGTGTTTCCAACTGTTTCACGGTGCCTTTAAACTTGCCACAAATTAGCGTGGGAATTAGCACCGTTTTTTTTTCTCATACAGACGGAGTGACTGAAAGATGCAAGCTGAGGTTTGAAGATGAGTTGACTTCCTAGGGGAAATCACACGGGTTCACACCACACAATTGGCTTGGCTACCGAATTGATTTATTTTCTTGCTGGCGAAAGACGCTAGCTAAAGCATTAGCTTAATCAATGAATGGGATTCACTGCGAAGCCACCAAGAATCTAAGTTGAAAGCTAACCAGTCTATGCAAGTCCCAAAGATGCTTTTTCAGGAGGCAACTGGACTTTCTTGTTTTTTTTTCCTTGAAGACGTTTCCGCTTCTCATCTAAGAAGCTTCTTCCTCACTGACTGGATAGTGGGGAATGGAAGGATTGCAGACAGCTGGCCATTTGCATACTTTTAGAGGGTCGTTGAAGCTCTTGGAGGTTTACCTGTGTCCTCAGGTTCACCTGAGTGGTGCTCCTGGTTCCTGTAGCCTGCAATTTTTCCTCTGGAAATCCATTCCTACTCCCACACCATTTATCCCACCTTCGTCGCCACTGTTAAATTGTGGGCAAAGATCGCAGGAGACAGACTTCAGAACACCTCTTTTATTAGCTCACTCAAAACAACCAGCAACTTGCAGTCTGACAGATAGACCTTTTATAGGGAACTGTCAGACACAACAACCAATAGCGTATGAGCATTCAAACACATGACCAGGATGGCAACAACAGTTCAGGTAGAGTTCAACTATAAACATAACAACAACAGTTCAGTCAGAGGTCGTCTAGTCAAAACAAGTTTACAGTTCAGTTATAGGTCAATCAGAACACAACAGTGTTCATCCCAAATTGCATAGCTAAAATTCTGTAGAGACTCTTAGTCATCAGACAACCAGGTCATGGTTATCCCAAAGGTGCTTTTTTTCAGGAGGTAATTGGACTTCTTGTTTTCTTCTTTGAAGATGTTTCGCTTCTCATTCAAGGAGCTTATAAATCCTTCCATTCCTCACTATCTTGTGAGAGCTGAAGAAGCTTCTTGGATGAGAAGCAAAATGTCTTCAAGGAAAAACACAAGAAAATCCGGTTGCCTCCTGAAAAAATCCCACCTTTGGGACAACCATGACCTGGATGACTGAGAATCTCTACAGACTTTCAGTCTGTGCAAGCTTTATGCGCAGCAAGCTGTCAATGCCTCTGGGCTTGGCATGTTGTGTGAACACAGCCATATTTGGCAAAAAAAAAAAAATTAGATTCGAGTTCTCGGCACCTTGCAGACATAATCTGAGAACCAAAGGTCACATTTGTCTAGCTCCCTGAAAATTGTACCAGAAAATTGAAAGAAGTCGCAGAGATTGTCAAATGTAGCATCCTTCTTTCTAAAGTCTCAGCATCTATTTTGTATCATGGCAACCAAAACTGGATGCAACTTCCCAAGTGTGGCCTTATCAAGGCCTCATAAAGTGGTGTTTGCACTTCACGTGATCTTGATTCTATCCCTCTGTTAATGCAGTCTAGGACTGGGTTGGCTTTTTTGGTGGCTGCAGCACAATGCTGGCTCATATTTATGTGGTTGTCTGCTAGGACTCCAAGATCCAATACTGGAGGTTTTGGTGCTCCAATACTGGAGGTTTTGGTGCTCCAATACTGGAGGTTTTGGTGCTCCAATACTGGAGGTTTTGGTACTCCAGTATTGGAGGTTTTGGTGCTCCAATACTGGATTTTTAAAGAAGAGATTGGATAGCCATTTGTCTGAAATGGTATAGGGCAGTGATGGCGAACCTATGGCACGTGTGCCACAGGTGGCACGTGGAGCCATATCGGAGGGCACGCGAGGCGTTGCACCAAAACCTCCACGGGCAAACCGGAAGTTCGGAAAACGCACTTCCGGTTTGCCATTGGGCTGTTTTTAGCACTCCGGAGGGTTCAGGGAAGCTTCCTGAAGCCCTGAAGTACAAAAAACAGCCCAACGGGCAAACCGGAAGTGCGTTTTTTTGAACTTCCGGTTTGCCCGTTTTGCCGTTTTTCACCGTCCCAGGCTTCAGTAAGGCCTTTACTGTCACGATGTGAATATTGTCAGTTTGTGCATCTCTATGTTTTCTACTGTTTTCTTGTATTTATGGTCAAGCAGACGTATGATGTGTTCTATTACGCATGTCTGCATTCCTGAAGTCAACTCCTTTCTTTTCTCTTCGCCATTTCTACCGAAGGTAGAAGTGATGTATTCTTTAGCCGATACAATGTAGCCTAATAAGGATTCTTTTTATTATTTTCTACTGAAATAAATATTTTGTTAATTAGATTTGAATCTCCTTTTTATTTTCTAAGTAAGTATGATTTCAAAAGGGAAGCAAAGATCCATCGGCCTCCGGAGGATTCATTCCTCCCGCTAACATTTACGCGGGGGTGGGGGTGTGTGCGCATGTGCAGGGGGCAGCGTGGGGGGGTTGTGCTCATGCGTGGGGGGAGGGAATGGGTGTGGGCACGTGTGCGTGCGTTAGCGCGCGCACCCCCCCTTTTGGCACGCAAACCAAAAAAGGTTTGCCATCACTGGTATAGGGTTTCCTGCCTGAGCAGAGGGTTGGATTGGAAGGCCTCCAGGCTCCTTTCCAACCCTATTATTCTGTCATTTTGTTAAGATCCCTCTCCCAGTTACTACGGTACTATTGAGCCAGGTACCATCTGTGCATTTGCTTTTTCATCTGATATTTTAACCAAGGCTTAACATTTCATTAGCAAGCTCATTCAGCGTCTTCGGATACAATTCCTCCGGCTCTGGAGATTCAAAATCATTCTTTTAAAATAATAATAATAATTTTTTTCCCTCTGAGCCTATTTCTGTAAGTCTGGCCCTTCAATCACCGCTCTTTATTTCATTTTTCCTCATCTCCCCGCGGAATTCACGCACATCCCTGTCAGAGAGAAGGAAAAGTAGAGAGAAGCAGCATGGCTCTGGGTTGGTTTTTTTTTTCTTTTTTCTTTGGTCACCTGTTGGCATCCCAGCATCTTTGCTGGTGGGGTTCCTTTCTCCTCCCTTTATTCTGAACATATCTAAAGAACGAAAAAGTACAAAAAAGCCTTGTCTTTTCCCAAATATTGTTTGTTTGTTTTGAAGCCTTTTTGACATTGTCTCTGTCATTGTCAAAGTCCAGGAAAGAAAGGCCCCAACTCCATGATGATAGAGAAGAGTAGTTTTACTAGACGAGAACTGATAGCGACAAAATGAAAGCAAGATCTGAGGCAAAAGGCGCGTAAATTGCATATAGAAATGATCCCAAAACCCTCCCCTCAGAGCCCCCCGGCAAATCATCCAATCCCAATGCCCCAAGATGTCACATAGGCATACGTCCAGGTTGGGCTTCCACATCTGGTCTGCTGAAACTGTTGACCTTGAGTAGGCTGTAAACATGTCCAACCAGCCTGGCCGGATGTGATGGGAACTTTCCTCCCTAGGCCCCTAATCAAACACAAGAAGAGACATTTCTAGTGCAGCTTCCCCCCCTCCCAAATACCTAACCGTCCCTCCCCCCCCGTTTCTATGGCAGCTGAAGCAAGCAGGCAGTATGGAGGCTGACAGTCACGGCTTGTCATTTCTTGCCTTTAGGAAACTGTTTTACTACTGGTTCAGGGGCATCCACAGAGAGGGAGGAGGTTGTCGGAAGAAATATCCATCTGGTCCAGTTCCAAGCCGAGAGAGACAAAATGGAGGCTTGAGGCTGATTGGAAAGAGGGTCCATTGATTGATGAAGCAGAAGCACATGGGTGGTTCTGGGCAGCTGACCACAAGGAGTTGAGAGTGAAGGGGTTTTTTTTAACCTTCTCTTGGGCTTTGCACTTGAACTTCCTGTTCCTGTGCAAGAACATGTATTCTATTGGCTGTTGTAAGGGTTATCTAGAGGTCATAGCTGGCTCTGCAGGTTGTCTGAGCTACGTTGGGTTGAAGTTTGAACTGCTGGGGGTGGCACAACTGAGATGATGCAATGAAGGGGCGTTGGGCAATTCGTATTGTGGCTGAGGGCTAATCCTACCTTTGTTGGATCTTGTGTGAGGGTATTTGCTTATGAATAGAGCTATCTATCTCTTTATCTCTTAAGTGCTGACATCTGCTGAGGGCTATTAAGAAAAGTGGGGGTTGCTTTCCAAGAGCATGTTTCTCCATTTCTCATCCAGGGAAATATAATATTCCGCCTTTTTAATATTTCTCAAAACACTTCATTCTTCTAGGAGAAGGGTGGGTGCTAATATTCTACAAGGTTGTCAGTACTATGTTTAAAACCGATTGGGTTACTAATGTATAAATAAACCACTAATCTATGTTTGTATAAAAAAGTGGTATTGCTTTAAAGTGTAAGCATTGTAGGCTTGCTGATTGTTATAAAAGAGAACAGGTTAGCTTGAGTAATTTGTGCGTCTGTGTGCTGTGTGCTTAGTGACTGAAAGATTGCTTCTACTCACTCCTGTTCCTGTTATTGAAGACTTAAGACACTACCGAAAGAAGTTCAAAGTTTTTTTTTCAATTTTCTTTCAATTTTTAATTTTTATTAAACACACACAAAAATACAACATGAAACAATACACACATAAAACATACAGTTAGGAGTGTTCCAGTGGTGGGTTCCTACCAGTGCGGTCCAGACTATAGCACCGGTAGCGGCCCGCTGGTGATGTCACAGTACCGGTGCAGTCGGTTGCCGGTGCCCGGGCGCCACCATTAAAAAAAATTTTAAAACAATTTTTTAAAAAATTTTCTTCTGTGCATGCCCAGAAGCCGTGCTTCCGGCACTGCGCATGCGCTGCCTTCCTACCCCACAGTGACTCCAAGCAGGGGAAGATGGCTGAGGGAGCGTGTGAGACGCTGAAAGAACGGGCGGCAGGAGTTATCTCTATTCCCCTCCCTTCAGCAGTCCAAGAAGCCATGAACGTGCGGTGATAATCCTAGGCATTTTCGCACATTTGAGGCTTCTCGAGCTGCTGAGGGGAGGGGGAATGGGCGGCAGGACCTATCTCAGTTCCCCTCCCTTCAGCAGTCCGAGAAGCCATGCCTACCCGGTCACATGGCCAGCAAGCCACACCCACCTGGTCACATGGCTGGCAAGCCACACCCACAAAACAAGCCACGCCCACAGAGTGGTAGTTAAAAAATTAGGGACCCGCCCCTGAAGTGTTCTATCCCCCTCTATACAATAAGCTTTCATCGGATAACATCTTTTTATTATTATCCGTGAGTGAAAATGTTTACCTTTCTATTTATTTACTTGGTCTTAAAATATATAGCATGTTCTTACTTCTACTAATAATTGACTTTGTTCCATAAAATATAGTAAATTAATAATTGACCCTCGTTTTTCTTTTACTAATATAATTTCATTAAATCTTTTTTGAAATAGTAAAGATGAGATTGTTATGGTAAGGTTTGTTACCTATTTCTTAACTACTTTAGTAGTTATTATTGTACTTGTCATATTAAATAATTCACATTTATTTTTATAAAATACCATTGTCAATTTATATTTGTTGTAATAAGCTATAAAAGTCATAGTAAAAAAAAACTATTATAAGTAAAAATCAATAATTCATTAATTTGAAAGTTCCTATCGTGAGTCTTTGGTTCTTCCACTTCCAGACCCTTGTTCAGTTGATCAATTGTTCTTTCTCACCAAAATAAAAGTCATATTTGTTCTTTCTTTCTTCACTTGATGATTCTTTCAAGATAAAGTCCATAATAAAGTATAAAATAGTATCATAGTCAAACAAGAAAATCTATTATAAACAATCGATTATAATTCTGGTATATAGAGAGCTAATTTCTTAATATAAATGTAATTATAAATAAGCCGACTCAGGAATTCTGGGAGCTGAAGTCCACAAGTCATCAAAGGGCCATGATTCCCCATGCTGGCTGAGGAATTCTGGGAGTTGAAGTCCACAAGTCATCAAAGGGCCATGATTCACCCATGCTGGCTGAGGAATTCTGGGAGTTGAAGTCCACAAGTCATCAAAGGGCCATGGTTCCCCATGCTGGCTGAGGAATTCTGGGAGTTGAAGTCCACCGCCATCTTAAAAGGTGCCAAAACTGAGAAACACTGCCTTAACATGACCGCCGTCAGAGAGAATGCCAAAGTGTGGGTGGTAAACCCGGGTGGGGGGCATTCGCCCGCATCAAAATTCTGACTCCCACGCACCCATGCCAAGCAACGGCAATTATCCTAATGGAGGTTAACCTGTCAACGTTTCTCCTCAGGCTGAGCCCTTACCGTTTATTGGGTGGTTGCTGTTCTCTAATAATTTGATAATGGAAAGGATTTTTTTAAAAAAGTCATTAGCCGGGCAACGAACTGTGCACCAGATAGGGAGGGATTTTCAGGCACAAACTGCAGCGTTCTTTATTATTAATCAATTTGGACCGAAAACAAACCGGGCGCTTACCTAATTAAATGCTCATTTTAGACCTGAAATGGCCCAGAAGTTAATCTGTTGTTGTGTTTATATTTTAACGCAGACCAAACATGATCAAGCAGCCATGCAATAGAGAGATAGCTGATGATGCAGATGAGTTTGGATTTTTCATAAAAAGAAAAACACGTTTTCGCATATTTAAGATAGCGCTTGCGATAGATAGATCACGTAAAAAAATGGCAAAAATTCATCCACATCAAAATACAAAAATTTGGGAGGGCAGCAGATGTTGGTGACAAGGGCAGGGAATTCACAGTCTCCTGGTGATTGGCCCAAAGTCACCCAGCCAGCTTTCATGCCTCAGGCGGGGCTAGAACTCCCCGTCTCCTGGTGATGTTGTTCACATCCCTCTTTCTTCCTTTCCAGTCGTCCTGAGCCGGAATCAGGAGGAACAGCTTTTCAACGACCTGATGGTCAATTATAACCGGAATTTTCGCCCAGCTTCGGACAAGGGGGACATCGTAAATGTTTCTCTCAAGGTTACCCTCACCAACTTGATCTCCCTGGTAAGGAACGCGGTTGTCATCCCTTCTTATTTTTATTTTATTTATTTTGTCAAAACGTGTACAAGATAGCAGGTATAGTATAAACATAAATAAAAGCAAGGTAGGTATAGGTAAATTTGGACAATAGGACAGTAAGACAGGGATGGTAGGCACGCTGGTGCGCTTATGCACGCCTCTTACAGACCTCTTAGGAATGGGGAGAGGTCTACTGTAGACAGTCTAAGGTTAAAGTTTTTGGGGTTTGGGGAAGAAACCACAGAGTCAGGATGGGCTAAGAACGTTCCACCTTTTTCCTTCTCAAAGTCTCCAGAAAAGAGCTGCTTTATGACTTGTGGACTTCAACTTGAGGCATGCTGGCTCAGGAATTCTGGGAGTTGAAGTCCACAGGTCATGAAAGGACCATCGTTCCCCACCCCTGGTCTGAGAGCAGGAAAACAGAGACACGGGATGTTCTACGCGGCTGGAGAATGTACATGTATGCCTCCTGCGTATCAGTTGGAGGTCTTCGTCTTCAAAACATATGAAGAACGGTTGCAGGAACTGGGTTTGTCTGGTTTAATGAAAAGAAGGACCAGGGGAGATATGATAGCAGTGTTCCGATATCTCAGGGGTTGCCCCAAAGAAGAGGGAGTCAAGCTATTCTCCAAAGCACCTGAGGGCAGGACAAGAAGCAATGGGTGGAAACTAAACAAGGAGAGAAGCAACTTAGAACTAAGGAGAAATTTCCTGACAGTTAGAACAATTAATCCGTGGAACAGCTTGCCTCCAGAAGTTGTGAATGCTCCAACACTGGAAGTTTTTAAGAAGATGTTGGATAACCATTTGTCTAAAGCGGTGTATGGTTTCCTGCCTAAGCAGGGGGTTGGACTAGAAGACCTCCAAGGTCCCTTCCAACTCTGTTATTCTATTCTATTCTATTCTATTCTATTCTATTCTATTCTATTCTATTCTATTCTATTCTATTCTATTCTATTCTATTCTTCCTTGAAGTTCTACACACTAATTGTTTTATTCATCTATGGCCCATCTTTATTATTTTTATAAATAACTGAAGATGGCAAACATATCCAACAAAACTTCTATTGCTAATTTTCCCACAACACAACACATTGGACTAGAAGACTTACAAGGTCCCTTCCAACTCTGTTATTGTATTATTATTATTATTATTATTATTATTATTATTATTATTATTATTATTATTATTATCATTATTATTATTATTATTATTATTATTATTATTATTATTATTATTATTATTATTATTATTATTATTATTATTATTATTATTATTATTATTATAACTCACAGTCTCCTGGTAATTGGCCCAAAGTCACCCAGCTGGCTTTCATGCCTAAGGAGGGACTAGAACTCACCATCTCCTTGTGATTGGCCCAAAGTCATCCAATCAGTTTTGAAGACTGGTGATTGCCTGGAGACGTCACTGCAATGTTCTTGGCAAGATTCCAGAAGTGGTTCTGGACTTTTTACTGTGGTTCTTAACCAGATCACTGTAGTCGTTAAGCAAAATTGCATGGTTGTTAAGTGAACCACATGGTCCTTCAGCAAATCCAGATTCCCCGACTGGTTTTGCTTGTCAGAAGCCAGCTGGGAAGGTCGCAAATCACGTAACCACACAACGTGGCAACCGTCGCAAATATAAGCCTATGGCCGTGCCCCAGTTATGAAGACGTGACCACAGGGGGTGGTGCACAGGGCTGTCTTAACGCATGGGCCTGATGGGCACTTGCCCGTGGGCCCCACGAGCATAGGGGCCCCATACTAAACTGTGTGTTAACCCTTCAATGCACCTTGTGTCATATAAATACAGCAACATATTTATTACATTTTACTGCATTTTTAAATTAATTCTAAAATATATAAACATGCAAATATATGTTTAATTTTATCGATCATTTACATTTTTATTCCTGTGAGTAGTTGCCGTAGAGGCCCCAGTACACTGCTTTGCGTGGAGCCCAGAGGTGGGTTCCTCCCGGTTCGGACTGGTTTGCCCGAACCAGTAGCGACCTGCTGGTGACATCACGATGATGTCACAGATCCAGTTCAGTCGGTGCTGGTCCGTGGGCGCCGCCATCTTTTTAAAAAAAAGAAATTTAAAAAAAATTACATTTTTTTTCTTCTGCGCATGTGCAGAAGCCGAGTTTCCGGCACTGTGCATGCGTCGCCATCTTGTTTTCTGCTTTTTTTTAATTTTAATTTTATTTTTTTGCACACGCTCGAAGGAAGCGAATTGGCAGCGAGGTAAGTTAGATCCCACCCCTGCCGGGGCCCATAATGCTGTTAAGTCAGCCCTGGTGGTGCGATAGTCATAATTTGACAGATGGTTCATGAGTCACTTTTTCTGAGACCATCGTAAATTTGAACCATCATTAACTGAACGGTCATAAGTCGAGGATTACCTGTAATCCCATTTTTTTTTTGTGCTTTTCCAGAATGAGATTGACGAGGCTCTCACAACGAACGTGTGGGTAGAGATGGTAAGTAAAGACCCAGGACCGATAGGTGTTCTTGTGGGAATGTCTGTGACTCCCGTTAAACAGGCAGCTTAACTCAGTTGCATTTCAAGGTTATCTTAAAATAAATTTAAAACCGCACAGGATTTATTTATTTATTTATTTATTTATTTATTTATTTATTTATTTATTTATTTATTTATTTATTTATTTATTTATTTATTTATTTATTTATTTATTTATTTATTTATTTTATTGTTCTTATATGCCGCCCTACTCCCTGGGGACTCAGGGCGACGAACAACATGTTAAGAACAACAATAAAAACAATATTAGTAAAATTAATAACAGTTTAAAAAATTTAAAAAACCAACCAACCATACATAAATGAGGGAGACCTAAGGAATTAATGGTCCCAAATCACCCCGCAACTGTTTTAATAACAGTTTAAAATTCATTTTAAAAAAACATATAAAATCATACATACGTGGGGGAGACCAAGATGAAAATTGTCTCAAAATCACCCCGCCTGCAGGAAGAGCCATGTCTTCACGGCTTTTTGGAAGGCCAGCAAGGTGGGGATAATTCGGATTTCTGGAGGTAGTTGGTTCCAGAGAGCAGGGGCCCCCACAGAGAAGGCCCTCCCCCTAGGACCCGCCAGCCGACATTGTTTGGTTGACGGGACCTGGAGGAGACCAACTCTGTAGGACCTAACCGGTCGAAGGGAAGTATGAGGTAGGATGCGGTCCCAGAGGTAACTTGGTCCTAAGCCATGTAGGGCTTTAAAGATGATAATCAACACCTTGAATTGCATCCGGGGACCAATGGGCAACCAGTGCAGCTGGCAGAGTATAGGTGTCACGTGGGTGTATCTTGAGACACCCACCACAGCACGCGCAGCCGCATTTTGTACCAGTTGGAGTCTCCGGATACTCTTCAAGGGTAGCCCCATGTAGAGCGCATTGCAGTAGTCCAATCGAGAGGTGACAAGGGCATGAGTGACCGTGAGTAGAGCCTCCTTCTCCAAGTATGGTCGCAATTGGTGCATCAGGCGAATCTGTGCAAAGGCTCCCCTAGCCACAGCTGTAAGATGTTGGTCTAATTTTAGCTGTGGATCTAGGAGAACTCCCAAATTGCGTTCGAGGGAGTTAATTTTTCTCCCCCAAGAACCAAGGAAGGACAGTCGACATAGTCCTTAGGAGGCAATATCCAGAGCCATGCAGTCTTGTCAGGGTTGAGCTTGAGCCTGTTCCTCCTCATCGAGATCCTGACATCGATCCTAACATCAGGCATCGGCACATTACATCCACTGCCTCCCTGAATTTAGACGGGGTGGTGATATACAGCTGGGTGTCATCAGCGTACTGTTGAAAACTCACCCCGTGTCGACGGATGATCTCCCCCAGCGGTTTCATGTAAATGTTAAACAGGATGGGCGAGAGGATCGAACCCTGAGGTTTTTTGAGAATTACCCCAGAATACTTGATTGTGAACGCAAAGATGAAATTCCACCCGTACCTGGCTCATAATAACGGATGGATGGAGAAAATTTATCTATAGAAAGTAGCCCCTGAACTCTCGCAAATGAAAGTAAATATATGTATCCTGGGATCATCCCAAATGTGCTTTTTTCAAGAGGCACCTGGACTTTTTAGTTTTTCTTTGAAGACGTTTTGCTCCTCATCCAAGAGGCTTCTTCAGCTCTGATTGGATGGTGGGGAATGGAATGATTTATACTCCTTGCAGACAAAGCTGGTCATTTGCATCCTTTTTAGAGAGTCGTTGAGGCCACTTGGAGGTTTGTCTGTGTCCTCAGGGTCACCTGCAGAGGTGGGTTTCAGCAGGTTCTGACCAGTTCTGGAGAACCGGTAGCAAAAATTTTGAGTAGTTTGGAGAACCGGTAAATACTGCTGTTTAGTTGTTAATTGTAGTTTCCTTGCATCCCTGTGGCCTCAGCTCCTAAATACCTGTTAGGCTTGTGGTAAATCAACACTCCTATTGACTGACAAGGGGCCCGTTTCCCAGACTTCAATCATTTCTCTTGCTGTTTTTGTCTCTGTTCGGACAACAATCATAGTAGCTATAGGAATAGTGCCTGATTTTGTCAATATTTCCCAAGCCAAGATGAGTAATCAAGTTTGTTGTTGCCAGAAATGGAGAGATTACCGTCTGCAGTGGGATCCAGAAGAGTACGGCAACATCAGCTGTTTACGGATCCCTTCGACGTTGATCTGGCTGCCAGATATAGTCCTGGAGAACAAGTCAGTAGTTTGCAAAAGTTGGTTTTGCTTTCCATGTCCCTCTGATGGCAACCCTTTGTGTAATATATGTCCTAATCTAGTTGGAGCCTTCCATGCAGGGGTGAAATCCTCCCGGTTCGCTCTTACCTGTTGGTCGCCGCAGAGCCGAAGAAGCTGGTGGCGTTCGCGGTGCCCTCTGCGCATGTGCAAAGCGTTCTGCTTGCACAGAGGGCAAAAGTACACAAATGCTGGCGTCCAGGCGGGCGGGGGAAGCGGGTTGGGGAAGCCCCGCGCTGCAAACCCCACCAGCTTCTTCGGCTCTGCGGCGACCAACAGGTAAGAGTGAACCGGGAGGATTTCACCCCTGCTTCCATAGATCCATAAGGGATCAATCCCTCACTGGATGAGGCATTCGGGGCATCCCAAGGGCAGTGGTGGGTTCCTACCAGTACCGGTCCACTCTATAGCACCGGTAGCGGCCCGCTGGTGATGTCACAGTACCGGTGCGGTTAGTTGCTGATGCCTGGGCGCCGCCATTTTAAAAAAAAAATATTTTTATTTTTAAATTTCTTCTGTGCATGCCCAGAAACCTGACAATTAAGTCTTTCCCCGTCCCTTCGCTTGAAAATAATAAGAAACTTGCATTTGACATTTTTCCTTCGCCTTTGCCTAAAGCTTCCCAAAGTGGGTGTTTTCTGAAAGCTTAACCTTTTATACTGTTAATTTTATACAGTTTTATACTGTTATTCTTTAGATGAAAACATTGGGGACTGTTAAAAGATACTGTTCTTTTAACAGTCCTCAATATTTTCGTCTAAGGAATCCATGACTGAAACCAAAAATGCTGCATGAGACTTGCTTGTCTTTTAACTATAGCATTTTCTGCATATAAAGGTTGCTGTGTTGCCATGGTGTAACACGCACTTTGTATGCAAAGCTTTTCATGTAAGGTATAAAATAGCAAAAATAGTAGTAACATCTCTCTGAAATAACTAATATATGACTGGCAAGCCATGCCCATCCGATCACATGGCTGGCAAGCCACACCCACAAAATAAGCCATGCCCACAGAGTGGTAGTAAAAATAATTGGAACCCGCCCCTGCCCAAGGGCATTTGTTAGGAAGGAACCAAATGGTTTGAGGGACAGAGAGATGAAATGAGTGGTGCGGTGGCCTAGAGCTCTCGCCTCACAATCAGGAGGCTGTGAGTTCGATCCTAGGTAGAGGCAGATATTTCTCTCTCTGGGCACACCAAGAACATATCTGCTGAACAAAACTCCGCACTGGCGACAGGAAGGCATCTGGCCAGTAAACACTCTGCTAGCTCCATTCAGTTGCCCAGACTCCACCCCACAAGGGATTATGGGGTTGTTAAAAGAAGATGACAGAGAGATGAAATGGAGAAAATCAGCCGCCCCCTCGGTGAGGCCAGCCAGACAGAAAATGGAAGCCCCCAAACCTTTCTGATCTCTAAAGGAGAGAAAAAACCAGGAGTAATCTGCAACAACCATTATGTAGGACAGTGACGGCTAACCTTTTCGGCAACAAATGCTGAAACTGGAGCGCGCATGCACGCGTGCACCAGAGCACCGGAACCCAAAAGAGAGAAACTGGCCGGTGCACATATGCGTGCCGGCCAGCTGCTCTCTTCTAGGTTCTCTTCATGCGAAGATCAGCTGGCCAGTGCGCATGCGCACATTGGAACCCGGAAGAGCAGCTGGCAACAGCGCACGTGCCCACAGAGAGGGCTCTGTGTGTCACCTCTGGCACGCGTGCCATAGGTTCGCCATCACGGATGTAGGACAAAGAGGCAGAAGACTGGCAGAACACATCCATGAACACCAACTGGTAGAAGACATGATTAAAATCCTTTAACTTCACAACATATAGACAGATTTAACCATAGTTTCAATGAGGAAAATGTGACAATCCTAGACCAGGCCAAATCCCAAAACACCAGGGAATTTCTAGAAGCCCGGCACTCTGACAAATCAGCCATCAACGGACACATAGACAGGAACAACATCTACAGACTATGCAAAATAGAAAAAAGACTCCAGTACAGGGGTGTCAAACTCAATTTCATTGAGGGCCGCATCAGAGTTGTGTTTGACCTCGGGAGGGGCTGGGGGGGGGGTATGGCCTGGGTGGGTGGGGCAGCTAGTTGTCACTCATGTTGGGGGCACCTGTGGTGGCCAAGTGCTAAGGCAGGACTTCCCTCAGACCCTCCCTCCCTCTCATTATAATCTTCCTTCCTTCCTTCCTTCCTTCCTTCCTTCCTTCCTTCCTTCCTTCCTTCCTTCCTTCCTTCCTTCCTTCCTTCCCTTCTTTTTTCTTCCCTCTTCATTCTCCTTTCTTCTTCCTTGCCCTCTTCCCCTCTTTCCTTCCTTGCTCTCTTCCCATGTTTCCTTCTTCTTCTTTGTCTTTCCTCTTTCCCTTCCTCCTTTCCTGTCCCTTCTTGCATGCTCAAATGCAAAAGGGGAAACATTTCCCCTTTTCTTTTGATTTTAGTTTGTTTTGCTAGCCCTCTGCCAGCGAAAATGAAGCCTGGGAGGTCCACGAGTTCCGTGGCACCGTGGGGCTGGTCCTTTGCTGTTTCCAGGGTGGTCCTGCGGGCCAGATCTAAGCACCCCGTGGGCCGCATCTAGCCCACGAGCCTTGAGTTTGACACCCCTACTCCAGCACCTCTCCACCAATAATCAGCACCCAGATCAGCATAGATTAACTCCAAGGTCAACTTCAGACCAACAATCAAGTAAACGATACCCCAATTAAGAAACTGCCAAAGAGCCACCAGTAAACAGCCCAGCCAAAGAATCCTTAAGACCGCCCCCCATCCCACACAAACAAGTCATCAGAATCTAAACTGACAGCAAATAGCACTCCTTACTACCGGTAGCACTGATGATGTTACCTAGTTGGGTCATGAAACGTCTGCAAGAAGACAAGCAAGCTCAGAGAGCCCCAAGGGCCCCTCATTTCTGATTTCTTTCCCCCCGTCTTTCTTGCAGCATCGATGGGGTCTTTGATGTCGCCTTGTACACCAACGCTTTGTTGTCTCCTGATGGGAGCATCACCTGGCTGCCCCCAGCTATTTATCGGAGCGTCTGCTCCATTTTCGTCACCTACTTCCCCTTCGATTGGCAAAATTGCTCCATGGTGTTCCAGTGAGTGCTGAATGCTCCCTTTGTGGTAGGGGAAGGGGTGGGCTGCTGGGGGTTCGCAGGGGTTCGGGAGAACCTCTCACTATGATTCTCTGCAGTTCGGAGAACCCCCAAATCCCACTCCTGGCTGGCCCTGCCCCCCCTCACCCCCTCCCAGGAGTCCCCGCGCGGCCCGTTTTGGATGCAGGTAAGTGCAGGGCGCGCGGGGAGGCTTGGGGAGGGCGAAAAATGGGCCTACCGGAAGTTTAGGAAGGCCGGAAACGGCAGTTGCCCCAAATGCATTCATGTGACCGTTGGAGGGATGGCTGTTGAAACTTCGGAACCGGGTCGTAAGTAGCTTTTGGGAAGTCCGTTGTAACTTCGAATGGTCGTTAAGCGACCGATCGTAAGTTGAGGATTACACGTATGATTACTGAGGTCAAGAAGTCCTTCTGAAGGTGTTCTTCCTCCTCCTGTCTTCATTAGATAGTTTCATATCTAGTAGAGTGGCTTCCAATATACCTTAGACCAGGGGTCTCCAACTTTGGCAACTTTAAGACTTGTGGACTTCAACTCCCAGAATTCCTCAGCCAGCTTTGGCTGAGGTGTTCTGCTATCATGGAGGTTCTGGTCGGGATTTCCCGGCTACCATTGGCTGAGTGGTCCAAATCATAGAGAGGAGAGGAGGAGGAAGGGCTGGGGTAGGTGATGTGGGTGGTGAAGAAGGAGTTGGAGGAGGAGAAGGAGGAGGAGGAGGAGGAGTTGGAGGAAGAGGAGATTACAACCTTACTCCAGCAGCACCAATGCCATGAATTGATCCTAGTTGTGTGTCTCTCCCTTGCAAGGTCTCAGACCTACAACGCCCTTGAAATCAACCTCTTGTTGACCGTCGAAGAGGGAAAAACAATTGAATGGATTTTCATCGATCCCGAAGCTTTCACAGGTAAGCAGGTGGAAGGAAGGAGTTTGTGATGTGACTTGGGTCTTGCTACATCCGGAATGTCATCCTAGCATTAGTACTATTAGTGATCGACCTGATGCCTCTTGCTGAAAGTCACTTTCCTCCTTGTTTATTTATTTATTTATTTATTTAGTGAGATTTATATACCGCCTCACAGTGCAAGCACTCTCTAAGCTGTTTACACCAGTAAGCAATGTATATTTATATTGCCCCCAACAATCTGGGTCCTCATTTTACCTACCTCGGAAGGATGGAAGGCTGAGTCAACCTTGAGCCGGTGAGGTTTGAACCGCTGACCTGCGGATCAGTATCAGCTAAAGTGGCCTGCAGTACCTGCCTCTAACCGCTGCGCCACCTCGGCTCTTTGTTATCTGCCTGCCTCATTGTGGCATTCCGGGTTAGACTGTCCCTGAACGTGGAGGTTCCAATAAGCTCTCTCACCTTTTCAGCCATTGATAAAACCGAGTTTAGTTCTTTGGAAGGGATGCTAAAGCAATTTTTCCTCTAGTGCATGGAGACTAAAGCTTCCAGAGTGAGCATCAAATTCATAATAGGTGGAAATAAGGGGTATAGTCCTCCCTGTAGATCCGTATGAGAGTTTTTCAAACTCAGAATGGGTGGACTTCAATTCCCAGAATTCCTCAGCCATGCTGAGGTTGAATTCCACCTATCTTAAAATTGCCAACTTTGAGAAACTCTGATCTAGAGGATGTCAGGCTGTAAGGGGTGACATAAAGCTTAGACATTGATCACCCTTACCTCATTGTTAGGGACCCCCACGAGGGACTAGAACTCACCATCTCCTGCTTTCTAGGGCAACACCTTAACTACTTTACATTTTGGTTACCCCAATATTAAAAAAAAAAGTTGAGAGTCTAGAAAGAGTGCAGAGAAGAGCCACAAAGATGATTAGATTTAGATTTATTATTAAAGTTGGAAGGGACCTTGTAGGTCATCTAGTCCAACCCCCTGCTCAAGCAGGAGCAGATTAGGGGCTGGAGGCTAAAACATATGAAGAAAGGTTGCAGGAATTGGTAAGTTTAGTTTAAAGAATAGAAATAATAATGAATAGAATAGGAATAGGAATAGGAATAGAATAGTTGGAAGGGACCTTGCGGATCATCTAGTCCAACCCCCCATCCAAGCAGGAGACCCTACACCATTTTGACAGATGACAGTCCAGTCCCTTCTTGAAAGCCTCCAGTGATGAAGCTCTCAAAACTTCTGAAGGAACTTTTGTTCCATTGGTTGATTGTTCTCACTGTCAGAAAGTTCCTCCTTATTTCTAGGTTGAATCTCTCCTTGTTCAGTTTCCATCCATTATTCCTTCTTTGGCCTTCAGGTGCTTTGGAAAATAGCTTGACCCCCTCCTCTCTTTGGCAGCCCCTCAAATATTGGAAGACTGCTATCCTGTCTCCCCTGATCCTTCTCTTTACTAGACTAGCTATGCCCGGTTCTTGCAACCAGTTCTTGATATGTTTTAGAAAAGAAGGATCAGGGGAGACATGATAGCAGTGTTCCAATATCTCAGGGGTTGCCACAAAGAAGAGGGAGTCAAACTATTATCCAAAGCACCTGAGAGTAGGACAAGAAGCAACGGGTGGAAACTAAACAAGGAGAGAAGCAACTTGGAACTAAGGAGAAATTTCCTGACAGTTAGAACAATTAATCAGTGGAACAGTTGCCTCCAGAAGTTGTGAATGCTCCAACACTGGAAGTTTTTAAGAAGATGTTGGATAACCATTTGTCTGAAGTGCTGTAGGGTTTCCTGCCTAAGCAGGGGGTTGGACTAGAAGACCTCCAAGGTCCCTTCCAACTCTGTTATTGCTGTATTCTACTCCACCAAACTGGCCTTTAGTTCTTCGCAGGGGATCCACAATGTGTAAGCATTCCTTTGTGTTTCCAGTAGCATCTCCTTATCTACTGTAGTCCTGAATTAGAATAGAATAGAATAGAATAGAATAGAATAGAATAGAATAGAATAGAATAGAATAGAATAGAATAGAATAGAATAGAATAGAATAGAATAGAATTCTTTATTGGCCAAGTGTGATTGGACACACAAGGAATTTGTCTTTGGTGCATATGCTCTCAGTGTGCATAAAAGAAAAGAGACATTTGTCAAGAATCATGAAGTACAACACTTAATGATTGTCATAGGGTACAAATAAGCAATCAGGAAACAATCCATATTAATATAAATCATAAGGATACAAGCAACAAGTTACAGTCATACAGTCATAAGTGGGAGGAGATGGGTGATAGGAACGATGAGAAGACAAATAGTAATAGTAATGCAGCCTTAGTGAATAGTTTGACAGTGGTGAGGGAATTATTTGTTTAGCAGAGTGATGGCGTTCGGGAAAAAAATCTGTTCTTGTGTCTAGTTGTCTTGGTGTGCAGTGCTCTATAGCGTCGTTTTGAGGGTAGGAGTTGAAACAATTTCAGTTGATCTTAGCTGATCTTCCGGTGGTCCAGAGGCTTCTGAGCAATGCTCTTCATCACAGCTCTCCTTTGCTCAGCTTTTCTGATTGGCTGGTTTTCATAGCCAGATGTTCCATCTGGAAGAACCAGAATCGTGACAATACACCCCTTTGTTGGGGATGCCATATCTCTGCATTTTAATCGTTCGTCGAGATTTTTCAAAAGTCTTTCTCCTAACTAGTAGCCGCGTTTTAATTTTATTTTAGCATCGCTGGCCCAATCTCTCTGGATTTTTGAGGCTAGGAAGATAAAACCTACTCCTGCTTCTCCTTTTTCTCCATCTCTTTGCGCTGGGTTTCATTATCTGCGGCATAATTGTAATTTTTTTAAAATATGGAGGAGCAGATGGGCTATTGTATTGTCTCCCTTTTTTTTTTTGTTGAAATCATCTCCTCTTCCTTGTTATCCGCAGCGTATTTGAGGTGACGGATGTTTCTCGCAGCCTTTTCAATTCCATTTTTTCTCCCAGTCTAGCGCGCGTCTCATCTCTTTTAGAAATCAATAAATTAAATAGCATTTAGATTTCATTATACAGAAATTAAATAAATCAACTGACGGATCTAGCCCTTAACACACTCTTTCCCCAATTTTGAATCATTTAGTTGCTCCTTAGTCTCTTCTAACTACCGCTTCCAGGCCTCCGACAAATAAAATAACTCAATAAACGTTATCCACAATTTGCTGCGATCTACAGAGCCAAAGTCCTTGGCTTACAACCATTCATTTCGTGATCATTCATTTAGCGACTGTTCAAAGTTACAACCAGCACCGAAAAAGTGATTTATGACCGTTTTTCACACTTACGACCGTTGCAACATCCCCGTGGTCACGTGATCAAAATATTCAGACATTTAGCAACTGGTCTGTATTTATGACTGGTGCAGTGTCCTGGGGGCCATGCGATCACCTTTTGTAACTATCCGAGCCGGCTTCCCACATGCAAAGTCAATGGGAGTGGCCAGATTCGCTTCATGATGACCAAATGATCACTTGGCAGTGATTGATTTAACAACGTGGCAAGAAAGGTTGTAAAACAGGGCAAAATTCACTTAACAACTTTCTCGCTTAGCAGCGAAAATGTTGGGCTCCATTGCAGTCATAACAGAATAAGAGGATAGAAGAGTAGGAGAATAATAGGTAGGAGAGCTGGAAGGGACCTTAGAGGTCTTATAGTCCAACCCCCTGCTCAAGCAGGAAACCCTACACCAGTGTTTCCCAACCTTGGCAACTTGAAGATGTCTGGACTTCAACTCCCAGAATTCCCCAGCCAGCATTCGCTGGTTGGGGAATTCTGGGAGTTGAAGTCCAGACATCTTCAAGTTGCCAAGGTTGGGAAACACTGCCCTACACCATTGCAGATAAATGGTTGTCCAATCTCTACTTAAAAACCTCCAGTGTTGGAGCACCCACAACTTCTAGTCACTCCACTGATTAATTGTTCTTAATGTTCTTAATTGTACTTAAACTTTCTCAGTTCTAGGTTGCTTCTCTGCTTGTCTAGTGCTGACTGGAGGCTAAAACAGATGAAAAACAGTTGCAGGAACTGGGCATGGCCAGTCTAGCGAAGAGAAGGACCAGGGGAGACAGGATAGCAGAGTTCCAATATTTGAGGGGCTGCCACAGAGAGGAGGGGGGCCAAGCTATTCCCCAAAGCACCCGAAGGCCAGACAAGGAATAATGGATGGAAACTGAACAAGGAGAGATTCAACTTGGAAATAAGGAGAAATTTTCTGACAGTGAGAACGATCAACCCATGGAACAAAAGTTGTCTTCAGAAGTTGTGGGAGCTTCATCACTGGAGGCTTTCAAGAAGAGACTGGACTGCCATCTGTCAAAAATGGTGTAGTAGGGTCTCCTGCTTGGGTGGGGAGTTGGACTAGATGACCTACAAGGTCCCTTTCAATTATTCTATTCTATTCTATTCTATTCTATTCTATTCTATTCTATTCTATTCTATTCTATTCTATTCTATTCTATTCTATTCTATTCCATTCCATTCCATTCCATTCCATTCCACTCCACTCCACTCCGACTCCGACTCTGACTCTACTCTACTCTACTCTACTCTACTCTATTCTAATTCTATTCTAATTCTACTCTAATTCTACTCTAATTCTACTCTAATTCTACTCTACTCTGCTCTGCTCTGCTCTGCTCTGCTCTGCTCTGCTCTGCTCTGCTCTGCTCTATTCTATTCCATTCCATTCCATTCCATTCCATTCCATTCCATTCCATTCCATTCCATTCCATTCCATTCCATTCCACTCCACTCCACTCCACTCCACTCCACTCCACTCTGACTCTACTCTACTCCAGTGTTTCCCAACCTTGGCAAGTTGAAGATGTCTGGACTTCAACTTCCAGAATTTCCCAGCCAGCGAATGCTGGCTGGGGAATTCTGGGAGTTGAAGGCCAGACATCTTCAACTTGCCAAGGTTGGGAAACACTGCTCTACTCTACTCTACTCTATTCTTATTCTATTCTAATTCTATTCTACTCTGCTCTGCTCTGCTCTGCTCTGCTCTATTCTATTCTATTCTATTCTATTCTATTCTATTCTATTCTATTCTATTCTATTCTATTCTATTCTATTCTATTCTATTCTATTCTATTCCATTCCACTGCACTCCACTCCACTCCACTCCACTCCACTCCGACTCCGACTCCGACTCCGACTCTACTCTACTCTACTCTACTCTACTCTACTCTACTCTACTCTACTCTACTCTACTCTACTCTACTCTACTCTACTCTACTCTACTCTACTCTATTCTTATTCTATTCTAATTCTACTCTGCTCTGCTCTGCTCTGCTCTGCTCTATTCTATTCTATTCTATTCTATTCTATTCTATTCTATTCTATTCTATTCTATTCTATTCTATTCTATTCTATTCTATTCTATTCTATTCATTATTATTTCTATTCTTTACGTTCTGTGATTCTGTTCTTCCGTTATCTAGCCCAACCTCTTCCGAGTGCAAAAATCCTGCACTGTTGGATGGGTGCAGTATCTTCCACTATACATAATCCAGACATTTCTGCAGCCAACCCAAGATTAGAGCTCAGCAGACTGTCATGTTAATACAGCTGGTAGGTCTTTACCCCAGCTGGTTAAAGGGATCGACAAAATCTCCTTTGCAGGCGTGAATTTGCTGCATCTTAATAAGTCTGCAGCAAGAGACTTCATTTCCCTTGTCTTATGCTACAGCTGATGGCAACGTTGATGCTGCTTTCTCAGGGACCTCGCCCCCCCCCCAAAAAAAATTTTTGAGCCCCTGCCGACGCTGATGGGTCTCCGTCATGTTTTAATAGCATATTGAAAACACAAGCGGCATCTTCTGGCAACGGGAGGTTTTTTATTTTTCATCACAAGCCAGTCATTTCGCCCTGTGAAAAAGCTGCCACTCCAGTAGATGACATGGGCTGGAGACAACGGAGGAAGCCATCAACTTAATAATATGTTACGCCTGGCGTGGCACAACAGCTGAGAGAGAAGGAAAGAAAAGAGAGGTTTTGGGTTTTTCTAAGAGACACCTGGAGATCTCGTGGAACAATAAAGCAGAGTATTTGCAGCTCAGGGTTGACCCGAGGGGGTTGAGCTTGCTGGTTTTCTTGCAAAGGTTTCATTGCCCAAACTAGGTAACATCATCAGTGCTAGAAGGGAGTGGGGTTTGCAAAAAGGAGGAGGTGGTGGTGAGGGAGGAAGAGGAGGGGGAGGAGGAGAGGAAGGATTGTGGGGTCCTGGGTGCTCTCTGAGCTTGGTGGTTTTCTTGCAGACGTTTCATAACCCAACTAGATAACGTCATCAGTGCTGGAAGGGAGGAGGAGGAATGGGAGGAGGGGGAGGAGGAGGAGGAGGAGGAAGAGGATGGGGAGGAGGAGAGGAAGGATTGTGGGGTCCTGGGTGCTCTCTGAGCTTGGTGGTTTTCTTGCAGACGTTTCATAACCCAACTAGATAACGTCATCAGTGCTGGAAGGGAGGAGGAGGAATGGGAGGAGGGGGAGGAGGAGGAGGAGGAGGAAGAGGAGGGGGAGGAGGAGAGGAAGGATTGTGGGGTCCTGGGTGCTCTCTGAGCTTGGTGGTTTTCTTGCAGACGTTTCATAACCCAACTAGATAACGTCATCAGTGCTGGAAGGGAGGAGGAGGAATGGGTGGAGGGGGAGGAGGAGGAGGAGGAGGAAGAGGATGGGGAGGAGGAGAGGAAGGATTGTGGGGTCCTGGGTGCTCTCTGAGCTTGGTGGTTTTCTTGCAGACGTTTCATAACCCAACTAGATAACGTCATCAGTGCTGGAAGGGAGGAGGGGGAATGGGAGGAGGAGGAGGAGGAAGAAGAGGATGGGGAGGAGGAGAGGAAGGATTGTGGGGTCCTTGGTGCTCTCTGAGCTTGGTGGTTTTCTTGCAGACGTTTCATTACCCAACTAGATAATATCATCAGTGCTGGAAGGGAGGAGGAGGAATGGGAGGAGGGGGAGGAGGGGGAGGAGGAGGAGGAGGAGGAGGAGGAGGAGGAGGAGGAGGAGGAGGAGGAGGAGGAGGAGGAGGAGGAGGAGGAGGAGGAGGAGGAGGAGAATGGGGAGGAGGAGGAGGAGGAGAGGAAGGATTGTGAGGTCCTTGGTGCTCTCTGAGCTTGGTGGTTTTCTTGCAGACGTTTCATAACCCAACTAGATTACATCATCAGTGCTGGAAGGGAGGAGGAGGAATGGGAGGAGGGAGAGGGAGAGGAGGAGGAGGAGGAAGAGGAGAAGGAGGAAGAGGAGGAGGAGGAGGAGGATGGGGAGGAGGAGAGGAAGGATTGTTGGGTCCTTGGTGCTCTCTGAGCTTGGTGGTTTTCTTGCAGACGTTTCATTACCCAAACTAGGTAACATCATGAATACACTGATGATGTTCCCTAGTTGGGTCATGAAACGTCTGCAAGAAAACCACCAAGCTCAGAGAGCACCAAGGACCCCACAGTTCTCCTCTTCTTCTTCTTCTTCCTCCTCCTTTCTGCAAACCCCATTCCCTTGCAACACTGATGATGTTACATAGTTGGGTTATGAAACATCTGCAAGAAAACCACCAAGCTCAGAGAACACCAAGGAGCCCTCAGATATTGGGGATTCTGCAGCTTCCCTGTTGCATCTCCGCCCAGCGTTTGGCGGAAATCCTCTTGCAGAGAGGAGTCCTTCTAGAACCCGAGTTTGGGTTCTCGCTTCTTGCTTTGGGACCCCATGCAGTCCAAGCAGGCTTCTGCTTCAGCCATTCGTAGAAACATAGAATCGTAGGGCTGAAAAGGGACCTTGGGAGGTCTTCTAGTCCAACCCACTGCCCAAGGCAGGAGTTCTCATAACATTCTGGGCAAAGGGTTGTCCAATCTCTCCTTGAAAACCTCCAGTGATGGAGCACCCACAACTCCAGGAGGCAAGTTGTTCCACTGATTAATTGTTTTCACTGTCAGGACATTTCTCCGTAGTTCTAGAGCCGTGATGGTGAACCTATGGCACACATGCCACAGGTGGCACGCAGAGCCCTCTCTGCGGGCACGCGAGCTGTCGCCCAGCTCAGCTCCACCACGCATGCGCACGCGCCTTCTGCCAGCCAGCTGATTTTTGGGTATCTGCCGCACATGCGTGGAGGGCGGGGTGCATGCGGGAGACACACATGCGTGCGGGGTGGAGGTCACACACACATATGTTGGGGGTGGGGGGAGCATGGGGGTGCAGCGCCCTCCCCGCGGCCCGTTTTTGCTACCAGGATCACGTGGAGATGCTGCAAGGGTCATAAGTGTGAAAAATGGTCCTAAGTCACTTTTTTAAAATGCAGTTGTAACTTTGAACGGTCACGAAGCAAATTGTTGTAAGTTGAGGACTTCCAGTTTGGCTCCGCAGACATCGTGGACGCTCCTCGTCGAGCGAGCTTCCGGTTTGGTTTCAACCTTTTCCCACTGCAGGTAGTTCTCGACTTAAAAACCATTCATTTAGCGACTGTTTGAAGTTACAACAGCGCTCAAAAAAGTGTCTTATGAATGTTTTTCACACTTATGACCATTGCAGGATCCCTATGATCATGTGATCAAAATTCAGACACTTGGCAACTGGCAGGTATTTATGACTGTTGTAGTGTCCCAGAGTCACGTGATCCCCTTTTGCAACCTTTTGAGAAGCAAAGTCAACGGGGAAGCCAGATTTGCTTAATAACCAGGTTGTTAATTTAATTTAATTTAATTTATTAAATTTATATGCCGCCCAACTCCCAAAGGACTCTGGGCGGCTTAACAGCAAAACTGATCAACTGCAGGGATTTGCTTAACAACTGGGGCAAGAAAGGTCGCAAAGTGGGGCAAAATTCACTTAAGAAATGTCTCACTTAACAAC